>JAYMFT010069224.1:0-14637 GCA_038088735.1 Panulirus argus
GTATACTTATTGAAGACGAGAGGAAACACTGCAGGAATCTCGAAGGCCAGGATCCAATTTCAGGAAAGTCTTGAAGGGGTACGTTGAGTCCATTATCTGCAAAAACTTCATTTCACAGTCAAGAAATAAATGCACGAAACATTACTGCAGAAATTGAATTTAAGCAGTTAGTACTTTCGTTTATTAGACGTGTTCAGACAGAAAGAGAACTGAACAAGGGTAGGGGAAACTTTTATACCCAGCAATTCAGAAGCTACACCTCCCCAGGCAATCATAAAACCAAACGCTGATCCCGACTAGAACTGACAAGTCTGGGCAAAGTAAGGCCCCCATTAATCTGCCCTGACATGTTGAGAAGACGATCGAGTAACACGTGTTCCAGTACAGATGTCATCATGAAACGCCGCCTCTTGTTTTTTTTTTGGAATATATACTGAAGACTAAAGGAAACACTACAGGAATCTCGAAGGCCAGGGCCCAAGTTTAGGAAAATATAGATGGGGCACGTTGAGTTCATTATCTGCAGAAACTTCACTTCACCGTGAAGAAAAAAGTGCACGAATAAATAATGAAAATTTGGAATTGAGCACAGTTTGTATTTTCGTTTATCACACATCATCAGACAGAGAAAGAGAATTGAACAAATGTAAGGGAAGCATTTATACTCAGCAATTCAGAAGCCACGCCTCCCCAGGCAATCATGATGAAACTAAACGCTTTTCCGAATTGACCTGACAAGATTAGGAGAGGTGAGGTCCCTACTAATTCGCCCAGACATGTTGACAAGACGATCGAATACGACTTTTCCAGTAGAGATGTGATCATGTAAGGAAGCCTCTCTTTTGCTCTCTATGCTTATTGCAGACCAGAAGAAACACAACAAGAGTATCGAAGGCCAGGGTCCAAGTTCAAGAGAGTGTTGAAGAGGCACGTGGAATCCATTATCTGGATAAACTTCAATTCACCGTGAAGAAATAAATGCACGACACACCACTTCAGAAATTGAGATTAAGCACAGTTTGTACTTTCTGTTATTAAACATATTCAGACAGAGAAAGAGAATTCAACAAGCATTGGGTAAGTTCTTTTACTAAGCAATCTAGAAGCCACGCCTCCCCAAGCAATCATAACGAAACCAAACGATGTCCCGACTTGACAAGGTTGAATGAGGTGAGATCCCCACTAATCCTTCCTGACACGTTGACAAGGCGATCGAGTACTACGTGTTCCAATAGAGATGTGATCATATAAGCAAGCCTCTCTTTTGCTTTCTATGCTATATGAAGACGAGAGAAAACACTACAGGAATATCGAAGGCCAGGGTCCAAGTTCAAGAGAGTCTTGAAATGGCACGTTAAACCCATTATCTGGAGAAACTTCAATTCACCGTGAAGAAATAAGTACACTACACACCACTTCAGAAATTGAGATTGAGCACAGTTTGTACTTTCGATTATCAAACATCTTCAGACAGAGAAAGAGAACTGAACAAGGGTAGGGGAAGCTTTTATACCCAGCAATTCAGAAGCCACGCCTCCCCAGGCAATATGACGAAAACAAACGCTTTCCCGACTTGACATGACAAGGCTTTGCTAAGTAAGGTCCCCAGTAATCCGCCCTGATATGTTGACAAGACGATCGAGTACCACGTGTTCCAGTAGATATGTCATCAAGAAACGCTGCCTCTACTTTGCTTGATATACTTTTCGAAGACGAAAGGAAACACAGCAGGAATTTCGAAGGCCAGGGTCCAATTTCAGGAAAGTCTTGAAGGGGCACGTGGAGTCCGAAATCTGTAAAAACTTCACCGTCAAGAAATAAATGCACGACACATCACTGCAGAAATTGAAATTAAGCAGCTAGTACTTTCGATTATTAGACGTGTTCAGACAGGAGAGAGAGCTAAACGTTGCTAGGGGAAGCTTTTATACACAAGCAATCAGAATCCACGCCTCCCCAGTCAACCATAAAATCAAACGCTGAACCCGACTAGAACTGACAAATCTGGGCAGAGTAAGGTCGCCACTAATCCGCCTTGACATGTTGAGAAGACGATAGAGTACCACGTGTTCCAGTAGAGATGTCATCATAAAACGCCGCCTCTCCTTTGCTTTGAATTTATACTGAAGACGAGAGGAAAGACTACAGGAATCTCGAAGGCCAGGGCCCAAGATCAGAAAATTCCTGAAGGGGCACGTGGAGTCCATTATCTGCAGAAATATCGCTTCACCGTAAAGAAAAAAATGCACAACACACCACTGGAGAAACTGAAATTAAGCACAGTTAGTACTTTCGTTTATTAGACATGTTGAGTCAGAGAAAGATAATTGAATATGGGTAGGGGACACTTTTATACCCAGCGATTCAGATGCCACGCCTTCCCAAGAAATCATGACGATACTAAACTCTGTCACGACTTGATTTGACAAGGATGGGTGAGGTGAGGTCCCCACTAATACGGCCTGACACGTTCACAAGACGATCGAGTGCCACATGTTCCAGTAGATATGTCATTAGGAAACGCCGCCTCTCCTTTGCTTGGTATACTTTTTGAAGACAAAAGGAAAAACTGCAGGATTATCGAAGGCCAGGGTCCAAGTTCAGGAAAGACTTGAAGGGACACGTGGAGTCCATTGTCTTCAGAAACTTCATCTCATCGTGAAGAAATAAATAAACGACACACCACTGGAGAAATTGGAATTTATCACAGTTAGTCCTTTCGTTTATTAGACATCTACAGACAGAGAAAGAGAACTGACCAAGGGTAGGGGAAGCTTTTATACCTAGTAATTCAGAAGCCACGCCTCCCCAGGCAATCATAAAATCAAACGCTGAACCCGACTAGAACTGACAAATCTGGGCAAAGAAAGGGCCCCACTAATCCGCGTTGACATGTTGAAATGACGATAGAGTACAACGTGCTCCAGTAGAGATGTTATCATGAAACGCCGCCTCTCCTTTGCTTGGAATATATATTGAAGACGAGAGGAAACACTGCAAGAATCTCAAACACCATGGCGCAAGTTCAGGAGAGTCTTGATGGGGCACTTGGAGTCCATTATCTGCAGGAACTTCACTTCGCCGTGAAGAAATAAGTGCATGACTCAACACTGGAGAAATTGAAATTGATCACAGTCTGTACTTTTGTTTATTAGACATCTTCAGACAAAGAGATGTGAACAAATGTATATCGAAAGCATTTATACCAAGCAATTCAGAAGCCACGCCTCCCCAGGCAATCATGACGAAACTAAGCACTTTTCCTACTTGACCTGACAAGACTGGGAGAGGTGAGTTCCCTACCAATACGCCCTGACACGATGACAAGACGATCGATTACCACGTGTTCCAGTAGACATGTGATCATGTGAGGAAGCCTCTCCTTTGCTTTCTATGCTTATTGAAGACGAGAGGAAACACCATAGGAATAACGAAGGCCAGGGTCGAAGTTCAAGAGAGTGTTGAAGGGGCACGTTGAATCCATTATCTTGAGAAACATCAATTCACCGTGAAAAATAAATACACGACACACCACTTGAGAAATTCAGATTAAGCACAGTTTGTACTTTCGATTATCACACATCTTAAGACAGAGAAAGAGAATTGATCAAGGGTAGGAGAAGCTTTTATACCCGGCAATTTAGATGCCACGCCTCCCCAAGCAATCAAGAAACCAAACGATGTCCCTACTTGACAAGGCTGACTGAGGTGAGGTCCCCAATAATCCGGCCTGACATGTTGACAAGGCGATCGAATACCACGTGTTCCATTAGAGATGTAATCATGTAGGAAGCCTCTCCTTTGCTTTGTATACTTATTGAAGACGATAGGAAATACCAGAGGAATATCAAATGCCAGGGTCCAAGTTCTAGAGAGTGTTGAAGTGGCACGTGAAACCCATTATCTGGAAAAACTTCAATTTACCGTGAAGAAATAAATGCACGACACACCACTTGAGAAATTTAGATTAAGCACAGTTTGTACTTTCGATTATAGAACATCTTAAGACAGAGAAAGAGAATTGAACTAGGGTAGGGGACCCTTTTATGAAAGCAATTCAGAAGTAACGCCTCCCCAGGCAATAATGACGAAAACAAACGCTTTCCCGACTTGACCTGACAAGGCTTGGCGAAGTAAGGTACCCAATAATACGCCCTGACATCTTGGCAAGACGATCGAGTAACACGTGTTCTAGTAGAGATGTCATCAAGAAACGCTACCTCTCCTTTGCTTGGTATACTTATTGAAGACGAGAAGAAACACTGCAGGAATCTCGAAGGCCAGGGTCCAATTTCAGGAAAGTCTTGAAGGGGCACATGGACTCCATTATCTAAAAGAACTTCATTTCACCGTCAAGAAATAAATACGCGACACATTACTGCAGAAATTGAAAATAAGCAGCTAGTACTTTCGTTTATTAGACGTGTTGAGACAAAGAAAGAGAGCTAAACAAGGGTAGGGAAAGCTTTTATACCCAGCAATTCAGAAGCCACACCTCCCCAGGCAATTATAAAACCAAACACTGATCCCGACTAGAACTGACAAGTCTGGGCAAAGTAAGGTCCCCATTAATCTGCCCTGACATGTTGACAAGACGATCGAATACCATGTGTTCCATTAGAGATGTCATCACGAAACGCCGCCTCTCATTTTCTTAGAATATATACTGACGACTAGAGGAAACACTACAGGAATCTCGAAGGCCAGGGCCCAAGATCAGGAAAGTTTTGATGGGGCACGTGGATTCCATTATCTGCAGAAACTTCACTTGTGTCTTCAGACACAGAAAGAGAATTGAACAAAGGTAAGGGAAGATTTATACATAGCAATTCAGAAGCCACGCCTTCCAAGGCAATCATGAGGAAACTAAACGCTTTACCGACTTGACCTGACAAGACTGGGAGAGGTGAGGTCCCTACTAATACACCCTGACACGCTGACAAGACGATCGAGTTCCACGTGTTCCAATAGAAATGTGATGATGTAAGGCCCTCCTTTGCTTTCTATGCTTATTGAAGGCGAGAGGAAACACCAGAGGAATCTCGAAGGCCAGGGTCCAAGTTTAAGAGAATGTTGATGAGGCACGTGGAATCTATTATCTGGATAACCTTTAATTCACCGTGAAGAAATAAATGCACGATATACCACTTGAGAAACTGAGATTAAGCACAGTTTGTACATTCTGTTATTAAGCATCTTCAGACAGAGAAAGAGAACTGAACAAGGGTAGGGCAACCTTTTATCCCCAGCGATCTAGAAACCAAGCCTCCCCAAGCAATCATGACGAAACCAAACGATGTCCCGACTTGACTTGACAAGGCTGGGTGAGGTGAGGTCCCCTACTAATACGGCCTGACACGCTGACAAGAAGATCGAGTACCACGTGTTCCAGTAGAGATGTGATCATGTAAGGAAGCTTCTCATTTGCTTTCTGTGCTTATTAAAGAGGAGAAGAAACACCACAGGAATATCGAAGGCCAGGGTCCAAGTTCAGGAGAGTGTTGAAGGGGCACGTGGAATCCATTATCGGGAGAAACTTCAATTCACCGTGAAGAAATAAATGCACGGAACACCACTTGAGAAATTGTGATTAAGCACAGTATGTGCTTTCCATTATCATACATCTTCACACACAGAAAGAGAACTGAACAAGGGTAGGGGAAGATTTTATACCCAGCAATTCAGAAGGCACGCCTCCCCAGGCAATAATGACGAAAACAAACGCTTTCCCGACTTGACATGACAAGGCTTGGCGAAGTAAGGTCTCCAGTAATCCGCCCTGATATGTTGACAGGACGATCGAGTGCCACGTGTCCCATAAGAGATATCACCAAGAAACGCTGCCTTTCCTTTGCTTGGTATACTTTTTGAAGAAGAGAGGTAACACTGCAGGAATTTCGAGGGCCTGGGTCCAATTTCAGGAAAGTCTTGAAGGGGCACGCGGAGTTCGTTACCTGCAGAAACTTCACATCACCGTCAAGAAATAAATGCACGACACATCACTGCAGAAATTGAAATTAAGCAGTTAGTACTTTCGTTTATTAGACGTGTTCTCATAGAGAAAAACAACTGAACATGGCTAGGAGAAGCTTTTATAATCAGCAAATCAGAAGCCAAGCCTCCCCAGGCAATCATAAAATCAAACGCTGAACCCGACTAGAACTGACAAATCTGGGCAAATTAAGGATCCCACTAATCCGCCCTGATATATTGAGAAGACGATAGAGTACCATTTGTTCCAGTAGAGATGACATCATGAAACGCCGCCACTCCTTTGCTTGGAATATATATTGAATACCACAGGAAACACTACAGGAATCCCGAAGACTAGGGCCCAAGATCAGTAAAGTCTTGAAGGAGAACGTGGAGTCTATTATCTGCAGAAACTTCACTTCACCGTAAAGAAATAAATGCACGACACACCACTTGCGAAATTGAAATTAAGCACAGTTAGTACTTTCGTTTATTAGACATCTTCAGAGAGAGAAAGAGAATTGAACAAAGGGTAGGGGACGCTTTTATACCCAGTAATTCAGAAGCCATGCCTACCCAGGTAATTATGACGAAAACAAACGCTCTTCCGACTTGTTGTGACAAGGCTTGTCGAAGCAAGGTCCCCAGTAATCCGCCCTGATATTTCGACAAAACGATCGAGTACCACGTTTTCCAGTACAGATGTCATCAAGAAACGCTGCCTCTCCTTTGCCTGGAATACTTATTGAAGACGAGAGGAAATACTAGAGGAATATCGCAGGCCTCTGTCCAATTTCAGGAAAGTCTAGAAGGGGTACGTGGAGTCCGTTATCTGACGACAATTCAGTTGAACGTCAAGAAATAAATGAAGGGCACATTACTGCAGAAATTGAAATTAAGCAGTTAGTACTTTCGTTTATTAGACGTGTTCAGACAGAGAAAGAGAGCTGAACAAGGTTAGGCTAAGGTTTTATACCCAGCAAATATTAAGCCACGCCTTCCCAGGTAATCATAAAATCAAACGCTGAACCCGACTAGAGCTGACAAATCTGGGCAAAATAAGGTCCCCACTAATCCGCCCTGACATGGTGAAAAGACGATAGAGTACCACGTGTTCCAGTAGAGATGTCATCATGAAACGCCGCCTCTCCTTTGCTTGGAATATATATTAAGTACAAGAGGAAACACTGCAGGAATCTCGACGGCCAGGGCCCAAGTTCAGGAAAGTCTTGAAGGGGCACGTGGAGTCCATTATCTGCAGAAACATCACTCCACTGTAAAGAAGTAAATGCACGACACACAACTGGAGAAATTGAAATTAAGCACAGTCAGTACTTTCGTTTATTAGACAGAGAAAGAGAATTGAACAAGTGTAGGGGACACTTTTATACCCAGCAATTCAGAAGCCACGCTTTCCTAAGCAATCATGACGAAACCAAACGCTGTCCCGAAATGATTTGACAAGGATGGGTGAGGTGGGGTCCCCAATAATCCGGCCTCACACGTTGACAATACGATCGAGCACCATATGTTCCAGTAGATATGTCATAAGGAAACACCGCCTCTCCTTTGCTTGGTATACTTTTTGAAGACGAAAGTAAACACTGCAGGAATTTCGAAGGTCAGAGTCCAAGTTCAAGATAGACTTGAAGGGACACGTGGAGTCCATTATCTGCAGAAACTTCATTTCACCGTGAAGAAATAGATACACGGCTCACCACTGGAGAAATTGAAATTAAGCACAGTTAGTACTTTCGTTTATTAGACATTTTCAGACAGAGAAAGAGAACTGAAAAATGGCAGGGGAAGCTTTTATACAAGCAATTCAGAAGCCACGCCTTCACAAGCAATCATGACGAAAACAAACGCTTTCCCGACTTTACCTGACAAGGCTTGGCGAAGTAAGGTCCCCTCTAATCCGCCCTGACATGTTGACAAGACGATCGAGTAACAAGTGTTCAAGTAAAGATGTCATCAAGAAACGCCACCTCTCCTTTGCTTGGTATACTTATTGAAGACGACAGGAAACACTGCAGGAATCTCGAAGGTCAGGGTCCAATTTCTGGAAAGTTTTAAAGGGGCACGTGTAGTCCATTATCTGCAGAAACTTCATTTCACCGTCAAGAAATTAATGCACGACAAATCACTGCAGAAATTGAAATTAAGAAGTTAGTACTTTTCGTTTATTAGACGTCTTCAGACAAAGAGAGCAAAACAAGGGTAGGGGAAGGTTTTATATCCAGCAATTCAGAATCCACACCTCCCAGGCAATCAAAAAACCAAGAAACGCCGTCTGTTGTTTTCTTGGAATATATATTGAAGACGAGAGGAAACACTGCAGGAATCTCGAAGGCCATGCCCAAGTTCAGGAAAGTCTTGATGGGGCACGTGGAGTCCATTATATACAGAAACTTCACTTTACCGTGAAGAAATAAGTGCACGACAGAACACTGGAGAAATGAAAATTGATCACAGTTTGTACTTTCGTTTATTAGACATCTTCAGACAGAGAAAGAGAACTGAACAAGGGTAGGGGAAGCTTTTATACCCAGCAATTCAGAAGGCACAACTCCCCAGGCAATCATGACGAACCTAAACGCTTTTCCGACTTGACTTAACAAGGCTGGGTGAATTAAGGTCCCCACTAATCCTCCCTGACACGTTGACAAGACTATCGAGTACCATGTGTTCCAGTAGAGATGTGATCAGGTAACTCTGTCTCCGCTTTGCTTTTTATACTTATTGAAGACTAGAGGAAACACTGCAGGAATCTCGAAGGCCAGGGTCCAAGTTCAGGAAAGTCTTGAAGGCTCACGTGGAATCCATTATCAGCAGGAACTTCACTTCACCTAAAAAAAAAAAGAAAAAAAATGCTAGACACACCACTGCATGACGAAAATAAAAGCTTTTCCGGCTTGACAAAACTGGGAGAGGTGAGGTCCCTACTAATTCGCCCTGACACGTTGAGAAGACGTTCGAGTACCACGTGTTCCAGTAGAGACGTGATCAGGTAAAGCCGCCTCTCCTTTGGTTGGTATACTTATTGAAGACGAGAGGAAACACTGCAGGAATCTCGAAGGCCAGGGTCCAAGTTCAGGAAGGTCTTGAATTGACACGTGGAGTCTATTATCTACAGAAACTTCACTATCCAATGAAGAAATAAACACACGACACACCACTGGAGAAATTGAAATTAAGCACAGTTAGTACTTTCGTTTATTAGACATCTTCAGATACAGAAAGAGAATTGAACAAGAGTAGGAAAACTTTTATACCCAACAATTCAGAAACCAGGCCTCCCCAGGCAATCATGACTAAACCAAACGCCGTTTCGACTTGATTTGACAAGGATGGGTGATGTAAGGTCCCCACTGATCCGCCCTGACACGTTAAAAAGATGATCGGTAACCCCGTGTTCCAGTAGAGATGTCATCAGCAAACGCCGCCTCTCCTTTCCTTGGTATACTTATTGAAGACGAAAAGGAAACTGCAGGAATTTCGAAGGCCTGGGTCTAAGTTCAGGAAAGTCTTGAAGAGGCACGTGGAGTCTATTATCTGCAGAAACTTCACTTCACCATGAAGAAATAAAAGCTTCCCCTACCCTTTTTCAATTCTCATTGTCTCTCTGAAGTTGTATAATAAACGAAAGTGGTAACTGTGCTTAATTTCAGTTTCTCCAGTGGTGTGTCGTGCATTTATTTCTTTACGGCGAAGTGAAGTTTCTGTACATAATGGACTCTACGTGCCCCTTCAAGACTTTCCCGAACTTGGGCCATGGCCATCGAGATTACTGCAGTGTTTCCTCTCGTCTTAAATATATGTTCGAAGCAAAGGAGAGGCGGTGTTTCATAATGACATCTCTACTGGAACACGTGGTGCTCTATCGTCTTGTCAACATGTCAGGGCGGATTAGTGAGAACCATACTTTGCCCAGACTTTCAGTTCTAGTCGGGTTCAGCGTTTGGTTTTATGATTACCTGGGGAGGCGTGGCTTCTGAATTGTTAGGTATAAAAGCTTCCCTTACCCTTGCTCAGCTCTCTTTCTTTTTCTGAACACGTCTAATAAACGAAAGTACTAACTGCTTAATTTCAGTTTCTGCAGTGATGTGTCGTGCATTTATTTCTTGAAGGTGAAGTGAAGTTTCTGTAGATAATGGACTCACTTGCCCCTTCAAGACTTTTCTGAAATTGGACCCTGACATTCGAGATTTATGCAGTGTTTCCTCTCGTCTTCAATAAGTATACCAAGCAAAGGAGAGGAGGCGTTTCTTGTAGACGTCTCTACTTGAACACGTGGTACCCGATCGTCTTGTCAACATGTCACGGCGGATTAGGGGACCTTACTTCGCCAAGCCTTGTTAGGTCAAGTCGGGAGTGCGTTTGTTTTCGACATGATTGCCTTGGGAGGCTTGCCTTCTGAATTTCTTGTATAAAATCTTCTCCTACTCTTCTTCAGTTCTCTTTCTTTGTCTGAAGATGTTTAATAATCGACAGGACAAACTGTGCTTAATCTCAGTGGTGTGTCATGCATTTATTTCTTCAAGGTAAATTGAAGTTTCTCCAGATAATGGATTCCACGTGCCCCTTCAACACTCTCTTGAACTTGGACCCTGGCCTTGAATATTCCTATTGTGTTTCCTCTCGTCTTCAATAAGTATACCAAGTAAAGGAGAGGCGCCGTTACCTGATCGCATCTCTGCTGGAACACGTGGTACTCGGTCGTCTTTTCAACGTATCAGGACGGATTATTGGGGACCTTTCTTCACCCACACTTGTCAAGTCAATTTGGGACAGCGTTTGCTTTCGTCATGATTGCTTGGGGAGGCATGGTTTCTAAATTGCAGGGTATAAAATCTTCCCCTTCCTTTGTTCAGTTCTCTTTCTGTGTCTGAAGATGTCTAATAAACGAAAGTACTAACTGTGCTTAATTTCAATTTCTCCAGTGGCGTGTCGTGCATTTATTTTTCAAGGTGAAGTGAAGTTTCTGCAGATAATGGACTCCACATGCCCCTTTAAGACTTTCCTGAACTTGGATCCTGGCCCTCGAGATTAGTGCAGTGTTCCCTCTCGTCTTCAAAATGTATACCAAGCAAAGGAGAGGTGGCGTTACCTGATCGCATCTTTACTGGAACATGTGGTATTCGATTGTCTTGTTATCGTGTCAGGGCGGATTTGTGGGGACCTTACCTCTCCCAGCATTGTCAGGTGATATCGGGACAGCGTTTGGTTTCCTCATGATTGCCTGGGGAGGCATGGCTTCCGAACTGCTGGATAAAAAACGCTTCCCCTATCCTTGTTCAATTGTCTTTCACTGTCTGAAGATATCTAATAAAGGAACGGACTAACTATGCTTCATTTCAATTTCCCCAGTGGTGTCTCGTGTATCTATTTCTCCACGGTGAAGTGAAGTTTCTGCAGATAATGAACTCCACGTGCCCCTTCAAGATTTTCCTGAAATTGGACCCTGGCCTTCGAAATTCCTGCAGTGTTTCCTTTGTCTTCAATAAGTATACTAAGAAAGGACAGGCGGTGTTTCCTGATGATATCTCTACTGGAACACGGGGTTCTCGATCGTCTTTTCAACGTGTCAGGGCGGATTAGGGATGCCCTCACATCACCCATCCTTATCAAATCAAGTCGAGACAGCGTTTGGTTTCGTCATGACTGCCTGGGGAGGCCTGGCTTCTGAATTGTTGGGTATAAAAGCTTCCCCTACCCTTTTTCAATTCTCTTTCTCTGTCTGAAGATGTCTAATAAACGAAAGTACTAACCGTGCTTAATTTCAATTTCTCCAGTGGTTTGTAGGGCATTTATTTCTTCACGGTGAAGTGAAGTTTCTGCAGATAATGGACTCCATGTGCCCCTTCAAGACCTTCCTTAACTTGGACCCTAGCCTTCGAGATTCCTGCAGTGTTTCTTCTCGTCTTCAATAAGTATACCAACCAAAGGAGAGGCAGCCTTACGTGATCACATCTCTACTGGAACACATGGTACTCGATCGTCTTGTCAACGTGTCAGGGCGTATTAGTAGGGACCTCACCTCTCCCAGACTTATCAGGTGAAGTCGGAAAAGCTTTTATTTTCGTCATGATTGCCTGGGCAAGCGTGGCTTCTGAATTGCTGGGTACATATGCTTCCACTACATTCGTTCAATTTTCTTTCTCTGTCTGAAGATGTCTAATAAACGAAAGTACAAACTGTGCTCAATTTCAATTTTCCCAGTGTTGTGTCGTGCATTTATTTCTTTACGGCGAAGTGAAGTTTCTGCAGATAATGTACTCCACGCGCCCCTTCAAGACTTTCCTGAACTTGGGCCCTGACCTTCGAGATTCCTGTAGTGTTTCCAATCGTCTTCAATATATATTCCAAGAAAAGGCGAGGCGGCGTTACCTGATCGCATCTCTACTGGAACACGTGGTACTCGATCGTCTTGTCAGCATGTTAGGGCGGATTAGTGGGGACCTAACTTTGTCCAGACTTGTCAGTTTTAGTTGGGTTCAGTGTTTGGTTTTATGATTGCTTGGGGAGGTATGGCTTCTGAATTGCTGGTAATAAAAGCTTCCCTTACCCTTGTTTACCTCTCTTTCTCTGTCTGAACACGTCTAATAAACGAAAGTACTAAGTGCTTAATTTCAATTTCTGCAGTGATGTGTCGTGCATTTATTTCTTGACGGTGAAATGAAGGTTCTGTAGATAATGGACTCCACGTCCCCCTTCACGCCTTTCCTGAAATTGGACCCTGGCTTTCGAGATTCCTGCAGAGTTTCCTCTCGTCTTCAATAAGTATACCAAGCAAGGGAGAGGCGGCGTTTCTTGATGACATCTCAACTGAAACACGTGTTAATCGATCGTCTTGTCAACATGTCAGCGCGGAATAGTGGGGACCTTACTTTGCCAAGCCTTGTCAGGTCAATTCGGGAAAGCGTTTGTTTTCGACATGATTGTCTGGGGAAGAGTGGCTTCTGAATTGCTTGTATAAAAGCTTTCCCTTCCCTTGTTCGGTTCTCTTTCTCTGTCTGAAGATGTCTAATAAATGAAATTACTAACTGTGCTTAATTTCAATTTCTCCAATGATGTGTCGTGTATTTATTTCTTCACTGTGAAGTAAAGTTTTTGCAGATAATGGACTCCACGTGCCCCTTCAAGAATTTCCTGAATTTGGACCCTGGCCTTCGAAATTCCTGCAGTGTTTCCTTTCGTCTTCAATAAGTATACTAAGCAAAGGAGTTTTCGGCGTTTCCTAATGACATCTCTACTGGAACACGGGGTTCTTGATGGTCTTTTCAACGTGTCAGGGCGGATTAGTGGGGACCTCACATCACCAATCCTTGTTAAATGAAGTCGGGACAGCCTTTGGTTTCGTCATGATTGCCTGGGGAGGCCTGGTTTCTGAATTGTTTGGTATTAAAGCTTCCCCTACCCTTGTTCATCTCTCTTTCTCTGATTGAAGATGTCTAATAAAAGAAAGTACTAACTGTGCTTAATTTCAATTTCTCCAGTGTTCTGTCGTGCATTTATTTCTTCACGATGAAGTGAAGTTTCTGCAAATAATGGACTCCATGTGCCCCCTCAACACCTTCTTTAACTTGGACCCTGGCCTTCGAGATTCCTGCAGTGTTTCCTCTCGTCTTCAATAAGTATACCTACCAAAGGAGAGGCGGCCTTACCTGATCACATCTCTACTGGAACACATGGTACTCGATCGTCTTGTCAAAGTATCAGGGCGTATTAGTAGTAACCTCACTCTCCCATTCTTGTCAGGTCAAGTCGGAAGAGCGTTCACTTTCGTCCTGATTGCCTGGGGAGGCGTGGCTTCTTAATTGCTGGGTATTAATGCTTCCCCTACATTTGTTCAATTCTTTTTCTCTGACTGAAGATTTCTAATAAACGAAAGTTCAAACTGTGCTCAATTTCAATTACTCCAGTGTTGTGTCGTGCATTTATTTCTTTACAGCGAAGTGATGTTTCTGCAGGTAATGGACTCAACGTGCCCCATCAAGACTTTCGTGAACTTGGGCCCTGGGCTTCGAGATTCCTACAGTGTTTCCTCTCGTCTTCAATATATAAACCAAGAAAAGGAGAGGCGGCGTTTCATGTTGACATCTCTACTGGAACAGGTGGTTCTCGATCGTCTTGTTAATTTGTCAGGGTTTTTTAGTGGGGACCTGACTTTGCCTAGACTTGTCAGTTCTAGTCGGGTTCAGCGTTTGGTTTTATGATTGCTTGGGGAGGTGTGGATTCTGAATTACTGGGTATAAAAGCTTCCCCTACTAAGCAAAGGATATGCTTCCTTACATGATCACATCTCTACTGGAACCCGTGGTACTCGATCGTCTTGTCAACGTATCAGGTCGGATTAGTGGGGACCTTACTTCACCCATCCTTGTCAAGTCGGGACAGCGTTTAGTTTCGTCAGGATTGTTTGAGCAGGCGTGGCTTCTAAATTTATGGGTAAAAAAGCTTCCCCTACCCTTGTTCTATTCTCTTTCTCTGTGTGAAGATGTCTTTTTTTTATGTTGAAGGCTCCAGTCACGGACAAAAGTCCACATCAAGGCCGGGCCCTAATTGAAATATAAAGTTGAGAAACTGGGAAAAACAGACAGGGAAAGTATTTACAAATTTTTGAGAAAGTGAAAAACATGCCTCTTGAAATGAGCCAGGTCA
>JAYMFT010069235.1:0-14636 GCA_038088735.1 Panulirus argus
TTTCAATTAGGGCCCGGCCTTGATGTGGACTTTTGTCCGTGACTGGAGCCTTCAACATAAAAAAAAAAAAAAAATGTGTCCTAACACCTGCACCGGTATGTGTCTCCATCCAAGCACTAGCGTGCGTCTCTCTACCATAACACTGGCGTGTTCCCTCACCCCAGCACCAGTAGGTGTCACCACCACATCACCAGTATGGTATGTGTCCCTATCCCAGCACTAGTGTTAGTGTCAAACCCAGTGCTAATACGTGTCTTCACCCCACCATCAGTTTGTGTCCCCACTTCATCATTAGTGTGTGTCCCAAGAGCTGCAGCACAGGTGTGAGTCTCCACCGCTGCAGCACCGGTGTGTCAACACTCTAGTAACGATGTGCGCACCAACCTCAGGACCGGTGTAATTCTGCACCTCAGCACCAATGTGTAACTCCATCCTAGCATCGTTTTGATACCACCCTAACACTGGTGTGTATGTCCCCACGTCGGCACCGGTGTGTGTGTGTCCCCTATTCAGTGCCGGTGTCTTTTCCCTATTCATCACCGATTTTTCGTCACCCATGTATTGCTGTGCGTCCAAATCGCAGTTTGGCCCCTCCTCAGCGTCAGTGTAAGTCCCCATTTCTTGTGTTCCTTCCCAGGTGTTAGTGTGTGTCTTCACCCCAGCACTGTTGTATGTACCCAAACGTTCTATGTGTCCCCACCTCGGCAATAGCAAATTTCCTCATCCCAGAAATGATATTTGTCTCCTTTTGGTTTGTGTGTCCCCACCGTAGGCCCAGTAATTCAAAGTTAGCTTCAGTGCACGTCCTCGTCCCATTATCGGTGTTTATCCACCTCAGCACCTGGTTGTGTCCTCACCTGAGCACCGATGTGTCCTTACGCAGCATTTGTGTGCCTCACCAGAGCACCGGTGTGTTTCTTCAACCCCAGCACCGGTGTGCTTGTCCCATCCTGGTACTGATGTGTGTTCTCACCATAGCACCAGTGTGTATCATCAGTGCATCACTGGTGTGTTTCGCCAACCTAGGACCTGTGCGCGTTTCTATCCTAGGAACAATGTGTTTCTGCACCCCAACACCGGCGTGTGCCCTCTCCCCAGCAATGGCGTGTATTCTCATCCTAGCACTGGTGTGCTTCCCCTCTGATGTATGTGAACCCATTGGTGTACCTGTATGTGTCTCAACTGGTGTGTGTGTGTGTGTGTGTTGTGTGTGTGTGTGTGTGTGTGTGTGTGTGTGTGTGTGTGTGTGTGTGTGTGTGTGTGTGTGTGTGTGTGTGTGTGTCCCCATTGTTGTATGGGTGTTTGTCACCATTAATGTGTTTATCCCTGCTGTTGTGTGTGTTCCCGCTGGTGTGTGTGCGTCCCCCATTGCTGTGTGTGTCCGGACTGGTGTGTGTGTATCTGCTGGTGTATGTGTGTGTATTGTCTCCCATTACCGGTGTGTGACACTCCACTCCCCAGCACCGTGTGTCCCCACCGTAGCACCAAAGTTTGTCCCCACTCCAGCGCATGTATTTCACCCCTCTGCACCTGTTTGTCATAAATCTAGCACCAGTGTATGTCACCATACAGGCACCAGTGAGTGTCCCCACCCCAGCATAGGTTTAAGTCCCCACACCAATACCAATGTGTGTCCCTGTCCAGGTTTTGTTTTTTCCCCATCACAGAACTGGTACATCTCCCCACACCAGGAACATTTAGCGTCCCCAGCCCAGCACCAGTGTATGGAAACTATATGTGCCCCCACCCAAGCACTGGTGTGTGTCCTCATCTCAGCATTGGTGTATTTCTCAACCCGAGCACCGGTACAAGCTCCACTCCAGTATCAGTTGGTCACTAACCCAGCACCAATGTGTTTCCCAGCACAGGTGTGTCGCCATCCCAGCACTGTTGTATGGTATCATCCAAACACAGATTAGTGTCACTAACCCAGCACCGGTGTATCTTCTCACCCTACAACTAGATGTCACTACCACAAAACTGATCTATGGCCACCCCAGCATCAGTTTGCGTCGCCATCGTTTTATGTCCCCATCGCAGCATTGCTCTGTGTCACCATTTCAGCACTGGTATGTATCCCCTCCAAAATACCAGCTTATGTTCCCGTCCATGTACCTTTGTGCGTCCCTATCCTACTATAGGTATGTGTCCTCATCCCAGAACTGAAGTGTGTCCCAACCACCCACCTATGTGTCCCCATCCGGTCATTTGTAAGTATCCTCACCCCAGTTCTGATGTATGTCCTCACAGAACTGGTGAGCGTCCCCAGTCCACCACTTTTCAGTGTCCCCACCCCAGCACCTGTATATAGTAGCAATACCGGTAGTTGACCACATCCGAGCACCATTGTGTCACCACATTGGCACAGGTGTGTGTCTCCACCTTAGCACCGCTGTGTATCCATGTCACAGCACTGGTGTGGTGTTTGTCCCACTGTTCCAACAACGGTGTGTGACCCCATCCCATCAGTGATGTGTGTCCCCTCAGCAGTGATGTGTGTACCCACACCAACATTAGATTGTATCCGTTCCCAGCACTTCTGTGCATCCTTACCACAGCAATGACATGTGTCCTCACCCCCGCACCGGTGTGTGTGTTCTCACTCCAGCACTGATGTGTGTCCTCTCCAGAACACGTGTTTGTCCCCACTTAAAGCATCAGAGCGTAATCCAGTCTGTTATGTGCTCCCAACCCAAGCACTGCTCTGTGCGCCCACCACTTCAGTGTCAGTGTGTCCCAACCACATCTACAACGTTGTGTGTCCACGGCACGTTAGCACCACACTCCAGCACTCATGTGTGTGTCTCCACCCTGCAAACTGTACATACCCACCACCCCACAATTGTATTTTCCCACACAGTACAGTGTGTGTTCTTATGCCAGCATTGCAGTGTGTCCTCACCCAGCACAGCGTGTCTTTACCCAGCACAATGTGTGTACCTACCCCGGCATTTTCGTGAGTCCTCATTCACCACAGCGTTTCCTCATCCGGCATAGTGTATGATCCCACCCCGCCACTGGTGTGTGTCCTCACCCAGCACAGTGTGAGTCCTGACCCAACACTTGTGTGTGTCCTTACCCCGCACTGTGTGTATTCATCCCGGCGCTGGTGTGTGTTCTCACCTTGCACAGTGTATGTAGACACCCTAGCACCGGTGTGTGTGTCCACATCCCAGCACTGTATGTAACCAACCCAGCACTGATGTGTTTCCTCACTTGGAAAAGGAAACCGACCAGGCATTGTGTGTGTGTGTGTGTGTGTGTGTGTGTGTGTGTGTGTGTCCTCCCCCAGCACAACGTTTGTCTCACCCAGAACAGAATACGTACCCACGCCAGTGCAGTGTGTGTTCCCATTCCAGCACTCGTGCGTTTCTTCACCTGGTAGAGTGAGTGTACACCAACCCAGCAGTGGTAAGGGTACTCATCCAGCACAGTGTGTGTCATCACAGTACACAGTGTGTCCCCACTCCAGCATAGTGTATGAACGAATGTAGCAACACCACTGATGCGTGTGTCCCTACCAAGTAGAGCGTGTGTACCAAAGACAGCACTGGTATGTGTTATCACCTATAACTGTGCGTGCTCACCCTAGCAAAGGTGTGCCTTCATCTAACGGTGTCTGTGTGCACACTCCAGCACAGGATTGTGTCTTCATCGAGCAGAGTGTGTGTCCTCATCTCGCACTGTGCGTACTCATCCCGGCACACTACATGTACCCATCACAACACTGCCGTGTGTCTATACAGAGTACGGTGTGTCTTCCCACCCAGCACAGCGTGGGTACCCACCACCACATTGGTGTGTGTCCTTACGCAGCACAGTGTGTGTTCCCACCCCAACACAGTGTTCACCCACCCCTTCACTGGTTTGCGTCTTCACCCTGCACAATGTATGCCTGCACCCCATCACTGTTGTGTGTCCTTACCTGTCAAAGTGTGTATCTCCAGCCCAGCACTGATGTGTGTACTCATCCACTAAATTGTGTGCGTCTTCACCCTGCACAATGTGTGTTCCCACCCAGTACAGTGTGTAACAATTACAGCACTGGTATGTGTCCTTACCCAGCACAGCATGCGTCCTCATCCCAGAACTGATGTATTTTCTCACACAACCAGTGTGTGTACCCACCCAAGAGCTGGTGTGTGTCCTCAACTGTCACAGCGTGTCCACATACCGCAGCAGTGGTGTGTTTCCTTACTCAGCACAGTGTGTGCGTCCTCACTCGGAACAGCGTGTGCATCCAGCCACCACAATTAGAATAGGTGTCCGTCATCACCAGGCGCAATGTGTCTTCACCCAGCAGTGGTATGTGTCCTCATCCAGCACAGTGTGTGCACCCATCCCATCAATGGTGTGTGTCCTAACCCAGCACAATGTGTCCCCATCCCAGCATAGTGTGTACCCACGTCATCACTGGTGTGTATCCTCACCCCGCAATGTATGTACTCACCCCAGCACTTTTATGTCCTTACACAGTACAATGCATGTGCCCAACCTAGCACTAGTGTGTCTATATCCAGCATATTGTCTGTTCTCACCCTGCATAACGGATGTACCCACACCAGCATTAGGGTGTGTGTCCTCACCCAGCACTGGTGTGTGTTCTCACCAAGAAAAGTGTGTGAAACCAGCCCATCAATGGCGTGTGTCCTCCTCAGCACAGTGTACCCATCCCAACAGAGTGTGTACCTACCCCATCACTGGTGTGTGCCCTCACCCTGCACAATGTGTGTCCCCATGCCGACTCCGGCGAGAGATCTCGCCCACCACACTATGTGTACTCATTGTAAGACCGGCATGTGTCCTCACCCAGCAGAGTCTGTGGACGCATTCCAACATCGGTGTGTGTCCTCATCCATCAAAGTCTGTTTCTTCACCTAACACAGTGTGTGTCGCCACCTTAGCATAGTGTACATATACCCCAGCACTGGTGTGTGTCCTCACCCTGCACAGTGTTTTCCATCCCAGTACGGGTGTGTGTCGTCACTTAGCACAATGTGTGTCCTCGCCCAGAACAGTAATTGTCCCCATCCCAGCAAAGTGTGTGTGCCCACTCCAGCATTGGTGTTTGTCCTCATCCAGTACAGTGTGTGTAACCATCCCATTAATGGTGCGTGTGTCCTTACCCAGCAGTGTGTGGACCCTCCCCAGCACAGATTGTGTTCTCTTCTAGCAATGGTGTGTGTTCTCGCCCCGCACTCTGTGTCCCCACCCCGCCACTGTTGTGTGTCCTAACCCAACACAGTACGTGTCCCCATCTCAGCACTTGTGTGTCTTCATCCAACACAGTACATGTACCTAACCAAGCACTGGTGTGTGTCGTACCCAGCACAGAGTGTCTTCACCCAACACAGCATGTGTACCCATCCCAGCATTAGCGTGTGTTGTCACCAGCATTGTATGTATTCCCACCCCAGCATAGTGTGAACCCATCCCAGGACTGGTGTGTGTCCTCACCCAACACAGTGTGTATACCCACATCAGCACCACTGTGTGTCATCACCTGGCTTTGTATGTGTACCCAACACATAAGTGGTGTGTGTCCTCACCCAGTACAGCGTGTGTCGTCACCCAGCACAGTGTGTGTCCTCACCCAGAGCAGTGTGTGAGCCCATCCCAAGACAATGTATGTATCCCTCAAGAATTGGTATATGTCCACCCAGTACTGAGTGTGTCCCCACCTAGCTCTGTTATGTGTTATCACTCAATACAGTGTGTGTCCCCATCCCACTCCTGGGGTGTATGTCCTCACCCAGCACAGTGTGCACCCACTTCAGTATTTGATATATCCTCACTCCGCACTGCATGTGTCCCCACTCTAATACTAGCGTGTGTCTTCACTCAGCACAGTGTGTGTACACACTCCAGCATTTTTATGTTTCCTAGACTCGAACTGTGTGTACCCACCCCAGCACCGGTGTGTCTTCAACCTGCTAAGAGTGTATCCCCATCCCAGCACTGGTGTGCGTCCTAACCCAACATAGCTCGAGTATCCACTCCAGCGCTGGTGTGTTTACCCACCACAGCACTGGTGTGTCCTCATCCAGCAGTGAACGCACCTAACCCAGCACTGGTGAGTGTCTATACCTGACACAGTGTCTGTCCTCACCAGCGGATGTGTACCCACCCAAGCAGTGGTGTGTGTCCTCACCCCGCACAGTGTGTCCCCATCCCAGCATGGTGTGTACCCAGCCCATTACTGGTGTGTGACCTCACCCTGCACCGTGTGGGTCCTCATCTCAGCATTTATGTGTGTCCTCACCCAGCACTGCGTATATCCGCTCCAAGACTGGAGTGTGTACCCAACCAAACACAGGTATGTGTCCTCACCCAGGTCAGTGTGTCCTCACCCGGCAGAGTGTGTGTTCCCACCCCAGCACAGTGTGTATCCACCACTAGTTTCTGTACTCACCCTGTACAGTGTGTCCCCACCTTAGCACCGGTGTGTGTCCTCACCTGGCATAGTGTGTGTCCTCACCCAGCACGATGTGTAACCTCACCTAGAACAGTGTGTACTAACATCAGCACAGTGTGTATAACCCCTAAGTATTGGTGTATTTCCTCACCTACCACAGTGTGTTTCGTCTCCTAGTCTGGTGTGTGCAATCACCCGGCACAGTGTGTGTCCCCGTCCTGGCATTGATGTATGTGTCCTCACCCAGCACAGTGTGTGTACTCAGTCTAGCACTGGAGTTTGTCCTGCACTGTGTGTATCCCCATCCCAGCACTGATATGTGTCCTCACCTAACACAGCGTGTATGTACCCACCCCAGTATTGGTGTGTGTCCTCAACTGGCACAGAGTGTGCACCTAACCCAGTCTAATATGTGTAACGCCAACATTGGCGTTTGTCCTCACCCAGCACAGCGTATGTCCTCATTCAGCACTGGCGTGTGTTCTCGCCCAGCAAAGTGTGTGTACCCATCCTCACCGAGCACAGAGGGTTCCAACCCCAGCAAACTATGAAGCCACCCCAGCACTGGTATAAATTCTCACTCAGAACAGTGTGTCCCCACCCCATCACAATGAGGGTACCTTTTAGGCATTGGTGTGTTTCGTCACCCAGCAAAGAGTGCATCCTCGCCCCAGACATGAGTGTGTCTTCAACTGGCACCATGTGTGTAACCAACCCAGCAGTGGCGTGTCTTCGCCTAGCACAGTGAGCGTCCTCACCCAGAAGAATATGTGTACCTAACCTAGAACAATGTGTGTAACCCCCAAGCATTGGCGTGTGTCCTCACCCTGCACAGAGTGTGTCCTCATCCAACACAGCGTGTGTCCCCATCTCAGTAGTGATGTGCGTCGTCACCGTTCACAGCGTATGCAACCACTCCAGCACTGGTGTGTCCTCGCCCAGCACAGTATGGGAACCCACCCCGAAACTGGGGTGTGTCCCCCCTCAGCACGATGTGTGTTCTCACTCAGCACAACGTGCGTCCCCACCCCAGCACTGTTGTGTGTTCTCATCCACCACAGTGTATGTTCTCACCCAGAACAATGTGATACCTGCCCTAGCACAATGTGTTCCCCTCGAAGTATTTATGTGTGTCCTCACCTAGCACTGGTGTGTGTCATTACCCGTATAGAGTCTGACCCCACCAACGCACTGTGTGTACCCACCTCATGACTGGTGTGTGTCCTCACCCTGAACAGTGAGTCTGCCCATCGCAACATTAGTGTATGTGTCCTCACTTAGCACAGTGTGTGTACCCACCTTAGCTCTGGTGCGTGTGTCCTCAACTTACACAGTGTGTGTACCTACCCCAGCAGTGAAGTATGTTCTCAACCTGCACAGTGTGTGTCCTCACCCAGAGCAGTGTGTGTGTGAACCAATTCTGGCAAAATGCGTGTTGCCTCCTAGCATTAGTTTGTCATCGACCAGCACCTTGTGTGTCTTTGTCCAGTATTGCTGTGAGTGTGTCCTCAATAGGCATAGTGTGTGTACCCACCTCAGCATTGGTGTGTGTCCTCACCCAGCACATTTGTGAGTTCTCAACTGGCACCATGTGTGTACCCACCCCAGCAGAGGTGTGTGTCTTCACTTAGAACAGTGAGTTTCCTCACTCAAAAGAATGTGTGTACCTAACCTAGCACACTGTGTGTAACCTTCAAGCAATGATGTGCGTCCCCATCCGGTACAGGTGTGTCTTCATCCAGCACCGGTGTGTGTTCTCACCCTGCACTGTGTGTAGTCACCCCGGTTGTACAGTTTGTCCTCACCAAACACATACTGTGTCCCCATTCCAGCACGGTGTGTGTACCCACCCCAGCACTGGTGTTTGACCTCATCTGGCACAGTGTGTGTAAACCATCCCAGCAGTGATGCATGTTCTCACCCAGCACATCTTGTGTTCTCTCTCAGAACACTGTGTGTACCAATCGCAACATAGTGTGTGTGCTCACCCCAGCATTGGTGTGCGTCCTCACTCAGCATGGTGTGTATCCTCACCCTACAATGGTGTGTGTGTTATCTCCAAGTAGAGTGTGTGACCCCACGTCAGCAAAATATGTGTACCCTCTTCAGCAATTGTGAGTGTCCTCATTCAGAAGAGGGTGTGCTTACCCATTCAGGCAATGGTGTGCGTCCTCATCCAACACAGTGTTTGTTTCCATCCCAGCATTAGTGTGTGGTTTTAACCACCATAGAGTTTATACTCACCCAACACTAATGTGTGTCCTCACCCAGCACAGTGTGCGCACCCACCCCAGTACAGGTGTGTGTCTACATCCAGCAGAGTGTACGTCTTCATCCAGCACTGGTATGTGTCCGGCATTGTTGTGTGTCCTTACCAAACACAGGATGTGTACCCATCCCAGCACATGTGTGTCCTCATCCAGTACGGTGAGTGTACCCATCTCAGCATTGGTGTGTGTCTATACTCAGCTCAGTGTGTGCCCTTACTCAGCACAACGTGTGCACCCACCCCACGACTGGGAAGTGTCCTCACCCAGCACTGGTGTGTGTCCTTACTCGGCTGAGTGTGTGTCCTCACCTCAGCACAATGTGTCCCCAACCCAGCACTGGTGTGTGTCCTCACTTGGCAGAGTGTATGTACTCAGCCCCAAAAGTGGTGTGTGTTATCACCCATCACAGTCTCTGTCCTCACCTTGAACAGTACGAGTACCCACAAAAGCACAATGTGCGTGTCCCTCAAGTATTGGTGTGTGTCCTCACCCAGCACAGTGTATATACCCACACCAACAGAGTGTGTGTCGCCACTCCAGCATAGTGTGTACCCACCTCAACACTGGTGCGTGTCCTCACCCTGCAGTGTTTTTCTCCATCCCAACACTGGTGTGTATCCTTACCCAGCATAGTGTGTTTGCCTACCCAAGCACTGGTGTGTGCTCACCTGTCACAGTGTGTGTACCCACCCCAGCAGTGATGTGTGTCTTCACCCAGAACAGTGTGCGTACCCACCCCAGTATAATGTGTGTCCCCAACCCAGCATAATGTGCACCCACCCCACCACTGGCGTGTGTCCTAGCCTCGCACAGCGTGCAGCGTGTGTACCCTCCTTAACACTGCTGTGTGTCCTCACGCAGCATGGTTTGTGTCTCTACCTTAGCACCGCTGTGAGTCCTCTTCCAGCACAGTGTGCGTCCTCGACCCAGCATCGTGTGCACCCACTCCAGCACTGGTGTGTGTCCTCATCCTGCACAGTGTGTGTGTCCCCTCAGCAATGATGTGTGCCTTCACCTGGAGCAGAGTGTGCAAAACCATCCCAGCACAGCGTGTGGCCTCACCCAGCAGTGTGTATCCCTACCTAGAATAGTATATTGACCCACCCCAAGCACAGTGTGCGTGTACCCACTCCAGCATTGGTGTATATGTCCTTACCCAGCACAGTATGTGTCCTCACCGAACACAGTGTGTGTGTTCCCATCCCAGCACTGGTGCGTGTCCTCACCTGGCGCGGTTTGTTTACTCTTCCCAGCAGTGGTGTGTGTCCTCACCCAGCACAGTGTGCGTCCTCACCCAGAACAGTGTGTGAACCCACCACGGGACTATATGTGCACCCCCTAAGCATTGGTGTGTGTCTTCACCTAGCACAGAGTGCGTCCTCACCCAGCACTGGCGTGTGTCAACATCCAACACTTAACTCCTTAAAGACGTTCCTTAAGATGGCTTTAGTACAAGCCAGGAATCCTTTTTTCTCGTGAAGAATTTATGGGAAAACGTTAGGCAAAGATATTGGAATCCTTGCCTTTATATTCAAGGCCTTTCCTGAGATTCTTCATCATCTCAACTTTAATGTGAAGTGCTGACAAGAGGAATATTATTCACCTGGACAAGTGGGTGTACTTTAGTTTCTTCTCTTTTTTTTTTTTTTTACATAAGACTGAGACTGAACGTGGGATCCATGACTTTTGGACGCCAGCTAGAGCCGAAAGGGAGAGACTCGGTAATATTTTCTCACGCTCTGGATAAGACCTTTCCATTTTGCACCGACAGCGTCCATAGACATAACGAAAGAATTCAGACTTATTTTTGGGAGTCTGCTCTACGAATAATGCAATATCGTGCACAAAAAAGTACAAAAATTGAATTTAGACAATATCTAACTGCAAATATCCATATCTCACGAACGAGACCAGAGGTGCATGATATACCAACAGTCGTTCAACTGAACCAGACGCATTATGGCATAATAACAATTATCCCTGGAAGTACAATAAACATGCCTGACGTTCTGTAAGTAAATCACAAAACTATCCATATAGATTAGGCAGTACAGTGTAATCAGCATTAACAGGTTAACAAAGGTAAACTCTGCAATAAACAGTAAGAACGAGTTATTAGACACAGCAACTAAAAGCATGATACGAAATAAAACAATAAATGATAAAATGCAGCAACCAACCAGTCAAAAAGTTATTGTATGAAGAAATGATGTACAAGTAAGAAATAATAATGAACTATTTCCTACAACAGGAAGCATTAAACCGCAAAAATCATCGCAAGTGACTATCAGTAATCGGCAAGGAAAGACTGTAATCCCACAGTATAGAATTAGCACAATATCATACAAAAATGACAAAAATAATGATAATAATACTAATGATAATAATAATAATAATAATAATAATAATAATAATAATAATAATAATAATGGCAGTAGTAGGAACAGTAGCAAAAGAACACAATTTGTATTTTTACTGATAATAATAATGATAATGATGATTATCATTTTACTAAACTACCTTAACCGGTTTGGTGAAACACCATGAGGAATAAACGAGCAGTGGTCTCATTCCAACATATTCAGTCTCTATCATGCATAATGTAACAATATCAAAGCAATCAATATCAAAACAAAAGCAAAACTACTCAGACTACTCCGTGGCTTACCTCGAATAGTTCACTTGCCCTGTTTCACCCACTGACGGCAAGCCGCCCCTCAATCACATCGATCCACTTCATTCTATCTAATCAAGCAACTCTCCCTCGAGAATGTTCAGGCTCCGAGACCCCAAAGCCGTCTTGACTTCCTCCTTTCAGTTTCCTAGACCCATCTTCTCACTTGCTCCTTGCCCCTTTGATATATAGATCCTCCAGTCAGTCTCCCTTCGCTCTTCCTCTCCATACTCCTAAACCATTTCAAAGTATCCTGGCCGACCGTTTCATTCAGACTTTGCCTGTTACTTCAACTCCCTGACTTTGTCTTTTCTTACAAGACCAACACGCTTCACGCCACGCTTTGTCCTCAGCCAATTTCATTCCTAACTGTTCTATCCATCTGCTTTCTTTTGCCTTCATGCCCCAACCTTCACATTCATACAACGCTGTCGAGACGATTTCAACTTTGAACACAAGTATCTTAGCCCTAAAAGACACCGACTTCTTCCACATGCAGTTCATCCGCCCAAAATCTAAGGTCGTCTTTCATCCTATGATTTCATGGTTCCATCCACTTTCATGGTAATTAAGTTGCCTAAGTAGTATTGCATTCCAGTTTCCCCGTTAACTCCCTATTGAAATTTACTCTCAAACCATTCTGTATTTCATTCTGCTACACCTCATTGCCTTAACTTTCTCCTTTTACACACTCTCCTGGAATTATTTACTAACCTCTGGAGTTTCTCCTCGGAGTTTGCCACAAGTGTCATGTCACCAACAAACAGCAACTTATTCACCTTCCATACCTACCCATAGTACATTGCAATCCTCGCTCTAAGACCTTTACGTATACTTCCCACACTACACCATCCATAAGTAGATTAAACAGCCACAATAACATCGCGCATCCCAAACGGAGACCATTCTTCACTGGATACCATTTAGTCTCCTTCCTTCTTACTCGCACACATGTCTCCCTCTCCTGGTATAAACTTCTGACTGCACCTTGCAACTTTCAATTCTATAAGACGTCTCCAAGGACTTTCTGTACAAATGCCATACAAAAGATAATCTCTTTTTCCATGTATCTCTCACATACATTCTTCAAAGTAAGCACTCGTTCCACACATCATGTACCTTTCATGAAGGCACATTCTTCCTCGCCAGTCAGAAAATCAGTGCATACCACCACCATTTCAGTCACTACTTTCCCTTACATCCCACTAGATATACTCAATAGATCTATACCTCTGTAATTAGAATATAATTTTTTGTTCCGCTTGCTTTTACAAAAGCTCTATATATGCACTCTGTTAGTTCTATAGCACCTCACCTTAGGCAATATAAACGTCAGAGGACCTTACCAACTAATGAACAACATTGCTACCCACTATCTTGAGAACCTCAAACTGCAATCCAATCCACTTCTGACGCTTTACCACACTTCGTCTTCCGCAATGGTTTCAGTACCTCATATCTTTTCACTCTAACATTAGCCATGACTTTCACTTCCCATGCCACTCTGATCCTAACTTATCACATCCACCTCTTATCATATCAAACCTCAAGCAGTGCTTCAAATCATTTACTTGATCTCTTTTGCAAATCTTTGCCTATTGCCACTTATTCATCCGTTCTCCTCATGCTCGCCTTAATCTTTTTTCCTTTTGTTTGCCTTACATTATTCACATCCTTTGCTAATCTCTCTTAAGTTCATCGGTACTTTGACCTTATCTCTCATTCCAATTTGCCTACTTCTTAGCTCTCATATCTTCCTCTTGACCTGCTGCCACTTTCTTTTGTACTTCCCTCAGTCACTCTCATCTATACACCTATCTTTTATCTTTTACCAGTGACTGAACTTCCTCATTTCCCGCTTTCTCCTACGTCCCTCTCCCACATGTCGCATGGCACGCATTTCTTCCACAGATATAAGCACTACTTCCCCATTGCCTTCCATTTTCCTTCTTTAATTTATTCTCGCCTTGTGCCACTCTTCACTCAGTCTCTCTTGGTATCTGTGCTCAATGGCCATTTATCTAGCTCACGCATTCGCACCACCTTTATCTCACACAAATAATTTCCTCTTTTTCTAAACCCATCACCAATATTCACACTCGCTTCCACCTGCTGCTCCTTTCGTCACATTTTCATCCAACAGTCTCTCCTTTGAACATCTTTCAGTTAGCAAATAATCCAACTGATGCCCTTTCAAGCCAATCCCTAGACACCCATATTCATTATTCTTGCACATTCTTTTTGTTTAAACCTTGAGCAACCGATCACCATTCCTCTTTCAGCACAATTCTGCAAGGTTATCCGTTTTCACTTACTACACGAGCCTCGTGCCTCTCAACAGTGTCACTGATATCCATACCAACCATCTTTGCAGATCTCTTATCGCACGATGTAATCCCTTGCACCAAAACTACAAAAGCAATAGCTCAACTCCTTTCAAAAGGCACCACTCTTTTTTCTTCACATCTCACTTACAGGTGTATAAGCACTAATAATCACCCACCCCTCGTAGTCTGCTTTCATTCTAACCCACATGATCTTAAACTCACGCCCTAACATTCTTTAACAAAGTCCTACGCTTAATTTTTCATAAAAAATCCCAACCGTTCTCTCGCTTTTGTTCTCTCACTACTCGTGATCTCTGACCCCCTAAATATTCCCCTTCAGTTGTTTCGCTTTAAGCCAAAACATTCAGGTGTCTCTCATCAAACATGCCACCTGTATTTCCTCAATTCCAATTTCTATTTTCGCCCTGGTCACAACTATTCACAGTCAGACGTCCTTGCCTGAACATTCGAAGGGAAATCCTTGCTTGGGTCTTTTTTTCTTTTCCCTCTGTTTTTAGAAGGTGATAATACGGGAAGGAAGAGTGTTTAGCCCCTGCTGCTCCCGCCTCTGTTGATCACCCTATACAACACGCAGAAGATGCATCGGTTAGTACCTTCTCTCCAAGGATAGTAGTAATGATGGTATCATTAGCAGAGAATAATTTGATAATAATGATAATCATGATTAGGATGATAATGGTAATAACAGCAATATTCTTTTTTCATACATATTCGACATTTTCCCTCATTAGCGAGGCAGCGCTAAGAACAGAGGATTGAGCCTTAGACGAAAAATCCTCACTTGGCCTCCTTCTCTGTTCCTTCTTTTGGAGAAGTGAAAACAGGAGGGAAGAACTTCCAGCCCCCCGCTCCCAATATATATATATATATATATATATATATATATATATATATATATATATTATCCCTGGGGATAGGGGAGAAAGAAT
>JAYMFT010069246.1:0-14636 GCA_038088735.1 Panulirus argus
ATATATATATATATATATATATATATATATATATATGTGTGTGTGTGTGTGTGTGTGTGTGTGTGTGTGTGTAAATGTTTACTCATGTTACTGCCATTTTATTGTTGTTCATTACCTTTTAATGGTGTGGATTTGATGTAGGTTGTATTGTTAGTTTAAAGCAGTTTCATTATTTAATATTCAAGTTAATTCTCAAGAGAAAAGGTAACCTAGCCACATTGCAATGGAGGCCTGCACTACAATGTTATGAATTATAAGTAGCTACAAACTTGATGGCATTAATTAACAGTATTCTCTGTACGTTGTCTCTAGACTTTAACAACCTCCTTGGTATGTTTTAGAAATGTGATGGTATTGTTGCTCATATCATATCTTAATGTTCAAAGTGTCTGTGATGCCTTACAGCATCAGTGATTTTGTGGGAGCACAGTGGCTGGTATCAATAAGGCTCTGTCATGTCTCACCCTCATCATACTATTTCCCCTTCCTCCCCTTCTTACCTAAGTGTTTGTGTTTTTTTATTACTATGACTGATGTATTTTTGGAAAAATGGAAGAAATTCAGATGACTGGGAGTTGATTTTTTCACTAATTATACAGATGGCCTTTTGTGGCAATGCAGTTTTGAGGAACTGGTGGTTGGTTTCTGAACATGTTTCTTCCTTACCTCCACCTTCCCTTCCCCATCTTCCTGTTCACTTCCTAGTTTTTTTGGGTTGTTTTCTGGTCCTGATCTGAAGGTCTTTTTAGTGTACAGGCTGCCACAAAAGGGGAGTTAAGCTAGTGGTAGGGACGAAAACAGCATTGCAAGTGTACAATGGTGATACTGATTTAAACCCCAGGTTCTGAATTTCCATGGGCAGGCATTAACCAGTCAAGGCCTCATACTTTTAGGGTTCTGTCCCACTGACCTCTATAGATGTTTGGCAGGCAACAGTCCCAAGAATTCAGACCTGGGGGGAAGAGGAGATTCTGTTTTCTCACAGAGCTGGGGGGAAGAGGAGATTCTGTTTTCTCACAGAGCTGAGTCCTGCTAGCTATTTGTAGATGAAGATCACTCAGCCTAGTCCTTGTGGGATGGGTTGATCAACAGGCCCATGATAAGTGGAAGTTTTGCACCTCAACCAGTAAAATGTAATATACTTGGGGACACGAATATCTCAAGGAATTTAAAAACAAAAGTGATTACTGGCAGGATGAAAGCTCTTTAGCCCTGCCCTGCCCACCCTTTTCTAAACATGGATTTAATCAAAACAGCATTTCTTTTTAAGGGCACCTTTGGGTATGGTGTACATATCCCCATTGGTTTCTCTTGATACATTATCAAGATCGTCTTTTCTCGTTGTTCATCAATGTGGCCAAAGCATGGCTGTTGGGGAAGGGGGCAAGATGCATTTATAGCAAGTTATTTTTCCATTTTCAGAGGTATATTTCATTTCATTCATTATAAACCAATTGTATTCACAACTACCCCAAAACCAATTCCTTTGAACCTTCCTAAATGCTATTGCTGCTCATGACTCAGCTACTTCCACTAGCAGGGAAATATAAACTCCTATGCAATGAGGAGTTCTTTGATGAGACTATGCCCCCACTGATACAATCTCACCAAAGGTGACTTTACACTCACAGTGTAACCTCAAGCAGGTTGTTAGATATAAACAGTTTATAATGTTGGATTTTCTGCCTTAGGATACAGAGCCGTAACATAGTTTCAGTGACTGATATCAACCACCAAAGACTAATACACTAGACTTAAAAATGTTTGGGAGTTTAGGTTTCTCAGCTTCTTGTGAATTTTGAAATATTTTCTGAAGTATAAATATACTGTATAAACAATTATGTTATAAAAGCCATAACTATAATTCTGGCATAACATACTGTAAAATACTAATAAAATAGATAACACTAGCCATTTGGATGCCCTCTTCTCTGCTTCCATGGGACCTTGGTGATTGAGGTACTGTGATGGTTAATGTTGATTCTAGATGTACTTTGTGACCTTGGAGTGCTGCAAGTTACTTTTGTTGGTTTCCTTATTTAGATTTTCAAGGTCACTAATGTGTTGCAAAGCTGAGGTAGCATAGTAAGGGTCTGGGTCATTCTCCATCAACCCACAAAGATTTGGCATGTTTTTCCATTAAGTGCTAAAAGATGCTTTTGTTTCCTGTGTGGTTTGGTTATCATTTTTATGATCCTAATTGGTTTCCTTCCTTTCTGGTAATGTTTTCTGCAACTGAATGGCCTCATGTTGTAATTTCAAATCAGCACTACTCAAGATATTCTTGTCATGATCTCTGAATCGTTCATCTGGCATACTCATAGAGAGATCCACAAGGGCTTCCACTTTCACACTATTACGGTCCTTGAGACCTCCATTCTCAGCCAATAAATCTAGCCGAAGCTTCTTCTATTCTTTACATAAGTTGATGAGGAAATGGTTCCAATGTTGTAGTGATGTGTCAGCCAGCCTGGTAGATATGACCTTTCAGAAATCCTACACAGCCACTATATCCATGTCTTTCATGATTAACATCATCTTGCTCAGCTAATATTTTGTGCAGAGACACTTAAACAGAGAGATGATACTTTGGTCAAGAAAGTAGGAAAACTGATATAGTGATGATATGCAGGGACACAACTTCAAGTTTTCATTTACAGTACTGAGCAGTTCAAGTTACTTAAGGTCTAGGGTACTGTCTAAAAGTAGAATGACCCTTGGAAACAATGATTTTTTTCTGAAGATTTATTTTCCTTTTATACTTAATCGCTTCTACTTTGATGAAAGGGTATTAGCAACAAACAATTGCATACATAGCATCTGGCTGTCTTGTAATACATGCCAAATCAGAGACATGATAACATTATCTGTACTATGGACCCAATCCTGGTCTCTTATGTTGCTTGTAATTATACCACTTGTTTATGGCATTTGAAAAAACTCACTATCTCTGTTTCATTGTACTCCAGTCCCTCAAAAAAATAGTTTATGTTTGATAACACTACCACCTGTATTACAAGCAGGCAGTCTGACATACGTATTTCTAATGCTGCTTCAAATGCCTTTACAGTTATATACTTTTTACAGAGGGCTAATGTAGAGAAAAACTGGCTTATCTATGTAAACTGAGAGTACTGCAAACTTGAAAGCAAAAATATTTATCATATCATCTTGAATAGATGACATGTATATAATGCATGGACTACAATTAGATAACCACTTCTGTGATGTAGCAGTTAGCATTCCTGACTGTGACACATTCATAGGCAGCCTAGGATTCAGTGCACAGGTTCAAATCGGTTGCAGCAGTTGGCCTGCAGTCAACCCAGCTGTTCATCCATCCTTAGGGTTTGGGTGATAAAATGGGTACTTTGCTCAGGCAGGATATATATATATAAATAATGTTAATGAGATGGCCTTAATTAGGGCCTCAGTTGCCCCTGCCGTCTCAACTAAAAAAAAAAATGCACTTCTGTAATCTTCAGATGATACAGTACTTTGTTTTCAAGCAAGATAATAGTTTGAATTTTAATGTATTTTGAATACACCATACTGCTGCCCAAAATCATGTCATCTTAGTGTAAATTCTTGACACATTCCTAATAGGTAAAGATCTTGCATTAGGTGTTTTAGGGAAATGGAATATTATTTTGCATTTCTAGAGAGTAATGATGAAGAAATATGATTTCTATTCATATCTTGAAACATTTTGCTAGGTATGCTTTGTAAAGGAAGCAAATGAAACTCACCTTGTTGAGAGTGATCAAATTCCAAACTGTGTAGGTACTTGCTGCCCCGTTCACTTTGCTCTGGAGACTCTGAAAAATATGATTGTAATCAGTTTGTATGCATTCCTAAGAATGTTTCATTATTGATTTTCAAATTGGGAGCATAAATTTGTTGTAGTTCCTTATTATGTGATTTACATTATATAATAACTAAACTCATTACTTTCTTATAAGGGATACTATGACTGTTCATTGCTAGTCACCAATTCATAATTAGTCCATTTACAGGTAGCCTGTAAATAGGAACTTTCTTTGTTAAGCCTTTTAATATCATTAGTTTAATGACAGATTTTGAAGAATTGCAAATCTGTATAGTATATTAATTTGTGATTTTTGCATCCTGTCTAGCTTTTGTGTGCATGCATGTTTTATTACGTATTGTATTTGTACATATGTAGAGGAAGTTTTACATATGTAGGGCTGCAATGTATCCTTGTGTTGTTTGATATTGTTTTTAAATTAAGAATGCTGTTAATAATTTACCTCTGCTTCACTTAGCTTATTACACAGGTTCACAACTCTTTTAAAAAGAATGCTTTCTCATATCCCTCTATACATTCTTTTGCCTAACTTCTAGTTGTGTGCCCTCTTGTTCTGGATTCTCTTCTATCTTCAAAGAACTTTTCTTTATTAACGTCATCTTAACCTCCTGGTTATCATTTTGAGCTCATCCATTCTTCCAGATGATGCAAAGTGATGAGGGAAGTGATAGGTGATTGCATCAACTTACAAGGGAACTTGACAGGCTGCAAAGTAGATCTGATACATGGTTGATGATATTTAACCAAAGCAAATTTAAAGTGAAAAGGATGGGACTAAGCAAAGGAAGGCCTCAGTATGCTTTTAACATAGCAAGAAATAAGCTTCATAAATCAGTATATGAAAGGGACCTGGAAGTTAACATCATCCCTAACCTCTGAGGAGAGTCCCACATTACAAGAATTACAGAAGATAAAAACTGTCTGCTGGCAAATATTGTAATTGCTTCAATTATCTGGATAAGAAAATATTTAGCAAGTTGTCCATATCCTACATAAGGCTAAAACTAGAAAGTACTTCTTAAATTTGGTTGCTTCACCTAAAGAGGCACAAGTAGTTAACAGAGAAGGTCCAGAGAAGGGCAACAGAAATGGTACCAAAATTGAGAGCTGAATTACAAGGAAAGACTAAAGGCCTTAAACTTGCTTGCCATGCAAGAGAAAAAAGTAAAGGGTGACCTGATCACAGCCTCCAAGTTTTCAAAACAGATTGATGATATATACACTGAACATTTCTTTGAAAGATGTAGGGATAGGACAACCTTAGGCCATAACACGAAATTGAGCAAGGAACTTGTTAAATGAAATTTATAGGAGGACTTTTATAATATAAAAGTGATGAGTGAGTGGAATAAAGTAAAAGAGGATGTTGTAAATTTGGACTGTATACAGCGGTTCAGAAGACTGCATGATATTAAAGAATGTCCAAGAGATGTAGCCCTATGAGAGTAAAATTCCCTCCCAGTATAAAACAAACAGGTAATTGCACACACACATGCATACCTATTAGGTGAATAGTTAATGAGACAAACTGCCTGCAGGCAAATATTAGAACAGTTTTCAAGCATATGGATAAAGAATTAATTAGAAAGCTGTTCACATTGTACATTTGACCTTGTGCTTCTCAAAACTCCTTTCCAAGTATGGAGCATTTATTTTTTACATTATCCAAATGTAATAGGTACTGCAAAGCATAGTAAGTTTTATTTTATTGGATGATAGGACTATCCATACCTCTTTTAGCATTTAACAAAGGAAGCCATTGCTTTGTACAATTACACATTTATGTAATATTTCTCCACTGTTTTATTTCTCTTCCAGATTGTTTGAGAGTGGCGAATATAGTGATGTTATGTTTGTGGTACAGGGGGTGTCTTTCCCACTCCATCGTTGTCTTCTGATAGCACGTTCAGACTATTTCAGAGACATGTTCTCAACTCGATGGCACAACAGGTCAAGAATAATCATCAATAAGGATGTGGTAAGTGATTTTTAAAGATAATAAGATAATACTATTAGTCTTCATTCATATACTTGTATTTAAGTAATTTTCTCACCCAAAACTAAATCCAGGTTAACTGTGTTTAGCAAAAACCAGACATTATACTTTCATGTTTATCATGGGGACATGGGAACAAATGGCATCATTTTGGCAATCTGAGAGCTCAAGCAGAGGTTCTTGTGTTTTGCTCATTATGATGAGCTACGGATTCGTCACTGTATCCTCCAAGGGTTTAGGGCCTGTAAGCCTTCTTTAGCTTTGAAGACAAATCCCTATTAGTGATAAACAGCAATATTAAATGTACGTGAATGTCAAATTTTGGTCATAAAAATCTCATTGTCTAAGATAGATGGCAAATATGTTACATGTAAATACAGACATTCATCCAACATTAGATAAAATCTCTCGCTGTGTTTTAGAAATTTGTGTTTTTCCCTGTTGTACTTAATGTATAAAATTAATTTAAATGATCATATAATTTAATAATTATTCATGATAATTCATTTTTTTGTGGTTTGTGGAATAGTATTTGTACTGTATTCCAGAATTCATTCCATTATCATGTCATGTATTACCCATGGAATATTTTTATCCTCTTGTAATAGCTTATTTTGGCAAGGATACCACTATGTTTTGTGACCATGGAGATTCAGATTGCTCTTACCTCTCTATCTTCAATTATTATCAACACTTTCATTTTGAAGTATCTTTCATTTTCCTTGACTTATTTTTCCCTGTTCTACAACTAATCATGTATGTCCCTTCTTTCTTTACCTAACCTCAAAATTCCTTCCTTTCTCTCCATTATTTCTTGTTTTATCCTTATCTTGGTTATCATATACATGAATTTTTACTACATATAATGGAAATGACTTTGCCAGTCATGACTGTCTTTTCATATCCTATAATATTGGTCACATGATTTTTATTCTGAATCCCTTCATCCTTTTTTTCTATCATTCCTTTACCTTTTATATGTGCAGGTTCATCCGGGTGCCTTCAGAGCTGTAATGAAGTACATTTACACTGGAAGGTTTGAGTGCCCCTTGGATCTAGTAGAAAGGAGTATTCGCATTGGTGTAAACTGTAAACTCCCCAACTTTAAAGATATGGTTAAGGATGCACTCAAGAAGGCTTTCATTTTGCGTGAGTGTTTTCTGTTTATCTGTATCATATTGCTCTATTCAGCATTTACAGTATGGTGGCACATGCAGAATTATCCCCCAAATATTACTTCTTCCACATTCACCAAATAAGCAGATTTTTAAAACCTCCTGCAGTGCTTAAAACATATGCTGAAGAATTAAGCATGCACGCTGGTTAGCTGTCAAGTATTTGAAGTTATAGCTGATTAGTTGGTCATATTTTCAATGGGAACTGTTATAAAGTGTTCTTTCTCTTCTTGGTAATGAACTACAAGATATAAATGCCTTTGCCATGATTAAGGTGTAGACTACATTAATCAGTTTTGGAATGGAAATTCAAACTCCACAAGAAAGTGGTCATATGATCTTCAGAAGACCAACCACTCAGTGCTTGGTCATCAAGTTTCATTTTGACAGGAATCCACCTGTTGAAACCTGTTTATACAAGACAACCAGGTATAAACCAGACCTTCAAGTTTAGTTTCTCCAGCTGCATGTAGTATACATGCACTAAGTCAACAGAATTATTATGGAAGATCAGACTATTTCTGCTGTAAGCACAAAAGCACCTTGTTATTTCATGTTTCTGTTGAATAAAGGAGGGAGATTTCCATACAATCGTCATAGATCATCTCATTTGTTCATGTCCTGATTGCAGGAATTCTAAAAAGAGGGTTTAAGTGTAATCATTTTTAGAGTCATCAACTGTTGTACCAAATTCTACAGTTCACAATCTTCTTAAGTTTCTTAGTTTTTACAGGCATTTCAAGGTTTATATGTATTAGCAGGTCCCACAGCCTTCACAGGTTTTACAAGTTTCTTGAAAGCTCCAAGTTCTTCAGGTCACACAAGTTTCTAAAGCTAAAGAATAAGAGCTGCAGCACCAGTTCAGTCTTTGTTCTGATAACGAGGAACACAACTGTAGTGCTGTAGCAAATAGAACTGTAGGTTTAAAAGTTTTGCATGGTCTGGAGGTAGATTAGCCCTTTATTCCTAGCATTTGTCAGCTTTGGGCTGAGCCAGAAGGAGAATCTAATGATCAGGATAGGCATTTGGCATAGACAATGGATGAAGGTTGTACTATGACAGCTTTTTCTCTGATTTTGTTAATTCTGCAACTGAAAATATGATCATACGGGAATGCTTAAAGGTGGATGCTAACAAACTTTGCAGCAGTATAACTGCCAAAAGACAATAATACTTGGGACCTGAAAGGTTTTGTTGAAGTGTTCAAAATATTCAGAAACAAGCAAGGAAGCAAACAAGCCAGGAATGCACTTTCATGCAAACAGGTTATTGTAGATGCAACTAGTATGGAGTAGTATTGCTCCCTTAGTGATTAGTTTTGCCTGTTCCTGGAGGGTCTCTGGTATTACTTCATGCTTCTCTAAGATGTTCACATATATATATTTCTAGGGGAAAAAGACTTTCATATTCATTGGAAAAGCTATTATGGTGCCTATCGTAAGTACTTGTGAGCATGTACATACAGAGTACCAAATGAGACCTGTAATGTGTTGTTTACTATTTTAAACAAAACAGGAGGTAATCCATGAATTACATGTCCTCTTGGTTCCTAATGACTGATGCCCATAGCCAGTTATCAAGGAGGCAGTCCACAAAAAACACTTTGGAGAAACTATGAAGAAACCTGGAATGTTAGATAATCTTTCTGACAATATGTCTCAAGCAAAATGGGTATCATACTAAGTAATGTTGGCCTGTTACAGTGTCTGTTCATGCCACAAGATCATGTAATTAAAAAGCTTTACTTTCCTATAATATTTTAAAACAATATAGTTTCTTTTCTTACCACACTTTCATTTGTTATTACCATTATATAACCCTAAGGACTCCTTCTTCAGGAGCCCCTTCAGCTTAAAGGCACTCTACAGTCAGTTGCAAGGAAAATTTGGAATCCCCTGGAGTGAGAAGTTCTTCAACAAGATTGTACTCTGATGATATAATCTCACCAAAGGTCCTTTTTACTCATGATGTAACCACAAGCAGGAAAAGATCGCTAATACCACCACATTCATGTTAAACATATTGAATGACTGCTTTCTCTTACCATTAGATGAATTCTCTTGAGCATTCTTCCAGTTATCTTAATTTAGGAAGGTATATGGATTTTCATTTGGACATTACATAAGTAGAGGAAACAATAAGTTTATTGATTATATTAGTTTATTCCCAGAATTTTGAACTATTTATGAATTATGCACTAATTGAGTTTGCATTAGATATACTTGAATAGAAAATTTTTCATCAGTTTGCTTTGCATATATGAACTAATAGATCCAATGGATGACACATATAAGATATTCATAAGCCATTGTAAGTATCATTGTTATATGCAGTCCCAGGACCTCTTTTATGGAGCTCTTGCCATTTCAAGGATGCATCTCATTCAGGAACAGGGTAAGGTGGGCTTTTCTGGGATGGGAAGGTCCTCTCTTTGTCTGCTAACAATAATACAGTTTCACTGAAGGTGATTTCTTACTCATGATGTTAAAGTTTGTACATAAATTCTGGGAGCACCTTATTGTAAATAGTAGGCCTTGGATAACATTCCAGCATCATAACTTTAGCATTCTGTTCATTCTAGCAGTTGGAATATAGCCAAACTAGCTAAACTTAACTCAGTGAGGATAGAACAATTTAGTTATGGTTTATACCTGAACTGTGTATTTTTGCAGTCAATACCTAACCCAAACTAGCCAAGGAAAGCATAACATACTGTAATGTTAATCACTGTAATACATTATATTGTGATACTGGTTTCAGATATCTTGACATAAATTTGGAAAATCATTGATTTAGATGCCTGTTAATACTTTGTTGACTTTATTTTTTCCTATTTGATTTACCATAGATAATTGAATATTTAAATCTGTTTTCATTTATCAATCCATTTTAAATTTTATACATCAGAATTCTTGAATAATTTGAAAACTTGTTAAGTCTTACACTCCTTTCTCCAGATGTAAGTTAATGATTTGATCGATCTTAAAACTCAGGGTCTTAACAGGCCCTCTGACATAATATTACTTAAAACTAGGGATATACTTTGAAATTTTTGAGAAAGCTTGTAAACCCACGTTTCTAAATATATAGTGATTATACACGAAACCCATAGATTAAAATCTAAACCAAACTGCATGGCAAGCCTTGTTGCCTCCTGCACCATGTAGTTGGTCATACGTTTCTCAACGATTTATTATATATCACTCTCTAAAGGATTTAATACTATCAGAGCAATTATACAGGTATAGGTGGTCATGATTTTCTAAATATGTACTCTTTCAAAGGCCCATTGTCTACCAATACCTCTGGGAAACTGCATTTCTGTTACCAGAAAGGCTAGTTTCCTCTTCTGCTACCATCTCTTCCTGCCTTGCTAATATGTACCCGCTAGGGAAAAACTGTGCCATTCAGTTTCTGTAGTTAGTTTTGTCTGCTTATCCTAAAATAATATCTTCAGCTTTCTATATGGAGTTGGTTTTAGTTAGAAAGGATTGGGGAAGGGAGGATGTAAATTTTGTTGAAATTGGTAATCCAATTTCTGAAAATGCATACCTCCTTAGAAAAATATCTGATTTCAGCAAGTGCATAACTACTATTGAAACAAAAGTCCACCATGACATTATCAAAATGACTTTTCCACTTAGTATATATATAAATACAAATCAGAGAATGGTTTAAGATTTCCCCCAAGTATCGTTTATCACCCAAGTAAAGATGCAGAAGTTAAGCATGGTTTGTGAACAGTCTATTTGTGTTACAGAACTGAAAGAAAGACTTCAAAAAAGTCATGCTTCTGTTTACCATGTGTTGAAGGCACTAAGGTAGGCAAGCCAGCTAGTGGTCAGTTGGGAAGGGATAAACCATGTTTTTCTTGCAATAACTATCAAAGTAACGTTCGTGATAAGGCAGTATATATATATATATATATATATATATATATATATATATATATATATATATATATATATCATTACAGTGTTTTTGTATCTAGTTTCCCGTGCTCCCGTGACAGCACAGCCAAAGTTTTGTAAAATACCTCGACTTTTACATTTACAGGTAAACCTTACCTGCTTGCTGGGTAACCTTGCCATTCTGGGTGTTGTGAGTTAACATGATGGCTTCCACATCTTCCAGGATATAGCAGTCTTACTGTAAAGGCGAAGATTTGTCAGTTTTGTTTACGCTTTCTTTCTATTACCACCAAGCTTTGCGAAATGTGGCTGCTGGCCTCACGAAAGGAGTGTTTTGATGCCAACTATTGTTAACCTTTTGGTGGTCAATCCCGAGATATTTTATTAGTAATCCTTACGGGACCAAAATATATTTGACCAAAGAATGTAAAGCTTCTTAGTAAACCGCTGTGCCGCACTTGACTTAAGGCTGCTAATGGGTATAGGTGTGGTGTGGTATACCCATATATAAACGGTTCAGTGGGATGATCAGCCGCGTACTTTCTCACTTCTTCCTCTACCCAAGAAGTTTTTTTTTTTTTCTGTAGCTTGTGTATCACCTGATAGTAGTCAATGAATTGATTTCTTTATCTATTTACCGTTGCATACTTTCTGGAACACTGAATGTTACGTTCATCAAGTAGCCTTTTTTTTTTTTTTTTTTTTTGAGAATTAAAATTCGACAACACTGGCTACCATTCTTTTGGCATATTTCCTTAAACAGATTTCATATTATTTTCTGCAGCTTTCCAGCCTCACCGATAACCACACACTAACTTATGTTCACTGGCTCTGTTATATGGAAATTACACAAGACCGTTTGGTCAGGTTAACCACACCGCGTAACTTGGCGATCACAAAAATAGGGTTGCTTGAGCTCATACACGAAAGTCCTGAGAACGAGTAACTTGATATGCTGGATAATCTCTTACGGTAAACGGATAAATCGGTGTTTCATATCTCATTCAAATCAAGTAGTTCCCAGTGGACTGTAAATCACTTCAGCGGAGTTACCACCAATGCACACCAATGAACGAAAATCTGACGTGCATGTGTGTAGGAGGAAGCCAAGTATGTTTGGTGGCGGTGAGACGGGCCTGTGCGGTAATGGGGTAGTGTCATGTGGTGGGGCAGACGACGAAGGCAACCCTGCAAGTGCTGAAGATGCCTGCCAGCTCACCCTGTGTCACCACGGACACTCACCAGCCACCCAACCGCACACCACACCCGACGTCAAGGGTCACATGCCTACTGAGAGTGCATGTGTTCTTAAAATTATTCGTAACACCTGAAGGCGTTAAAATTTTTTGAGTCGGTGGACGTAGCTCGAAGTTAATGGCCTTCAAACCCTGGTAGTTGACAGTCTTCAGACCCAAACAACCGGACAACTTAATGTGCCTTTTATTGCATATCTTTTCTGTTTCTTGCGTTTTAACTTCCTTTCTATTCTACGAACGTAAATTTTCTTCTTTACTTCATAAAGTTCTGCCATCTTCGTTTTTGTATCGCTAGTAATCTTCCCTCCTCAAATTTTGTCTGATGAATCCATCCTTTAACCTTTTGTTGTGTCACTTTTTTTTTTTACTAAATTTTATCAATTTCCATAATATATCTGGCTTACTTACTCTGTTTGTTATCAATTAAAGGATAAACTTCATTTGTTAGTCTATGGTTACCTTTATTTTTTTCCGATTGCTCTTTCATCTAAAGAAACGTAACGACCGTTAAGATGGACTTCATCTTGTTTAACTATTTAAGCCAAACCTGAACGCTGATCATAAGCCTAATAAACTGTTAGTTGTAATCTTATATAAAGTAAAGCAGCAGATGCTTGCCTGTCAGGACGTAGCTAGATTTTTAGCTAACTGTGGAGTGCCATTAAGCATCAGTCCACATAACACAGTGCATATGTGGGCCAAAAGTGTGCACAAACCTTTATAACAATATAGTAATCCACATTTACTTAATATTCAACTTATTATTCAAGATTATTTAGATAATAATAAACGCGTTGCGTGAACTAATCTTGTAAGCAGACTATTTTTAACCCATGTTAAAAATAGCCGCTTAAACGTTGTCCTTGACAGTTAGGAGCAACAATAAATATGAGATCCGATTTCTGTCTAGTCACGGATTATTTCAACTGTAACACATGTATTTGAATGCCTCTCGCCACTAACACTGTAATCGTATTAACAGGCTGGTGAACCACTAAGCCCGTTGAAGAAGAGTATTATAAGGATTTGTTAGATAATTTTTCCATGTAGACTGATTGAAAAGTGGGAAAATATGATTGACAGGACCGGGAATCACCCACATTACTGTGACCAAGCAAGTATTACCTGAATACATCTGTGTTGAAGGACTAACTCTGCAGTTTAGCAGGTGAACTCATTTCTTGTCAAGTGGTGTGTAACTTTAACACGAAGGATAAGTCAGCTCTCGGGATGCTCACTTCTTCCAACTGTAAGACACACCCGAGCTTATTCATAAAAGCTTCCCTTTGATAGTCTTTGACAGTTATATCTTGCTGGCCTTTTTAACCTATGCGAGGTGTTTGGCTAGGATGCCTGCCGCGTACTCTGAATATGGATCCTAAACCAGTGGGGATAGAGGGGATGGCGAACTTCACCCTCAGCCTTATGTATGATTTTTTTTTTTTTTTGTGTGTGTGTGTGTTTTGCTATCAACTGCACAAGAAACATCTCAAAATATATATTCCATCGGGTAGAGTTTACGTGAGTAATCCATCGGACTGAATACAGTTTACATATCATCAGTTTTGTAAAGAAAATATCCTTCAATTTGTTAATGTTTGAGCACTACGTATAATTCTATAGTTTGTCCAAAAACGCCGTGCTTCGCTGATTCCCTTGGCTGTGAGATATAGATCCTGCCTCATCTACTGCATACCACATGTTTATTTTACGTCGCCAAGAACTTTTGGTATAGCATTATAGTTTCGTATATTCTGTTCACTGGATACATAGTGTGTCAGAGTCCTTTCTGAAGAATACCAAAGCAGTCTTCTCAAAATCAACTTTATTTATATTGTACAACCTCTTACAGTGTTTCGTTGTTCAGCACAAGAGTAATAAAGTTTCAAGAATTACTGATCTTGGGCCAAGGGCAGCTCTTTTTTGATCAGGCAGAACTTTTGCTATCTTGAGATGGTCCAGTCTTATCCAGGAGTGTGTTATACCGTGCAGGAGGCGGTGGATGTTATTCTCAGGCTGTTGTACCACACTTGGTGGGATTCCTGATGGACTAAACTACGCTTGCTGCCTGTCCTCGTCTTTGCTAATAGTTTGAGCAGCGTTTTATGCAGTTTGTGTACATCTGTGTGTTAGGGGAAGGGGATTTATAGGTGCATGATGAGGCACTTGTTTTCATGTATTAATCATTAACCATTACATCATTAATGAAGAGTGTATGGAGTGAACTAGAGGGAACCAATTGTTAGAGTGCTGGCTCCACAGATTCTGGGAGCTACGTGACTGCTTCCGCCATTCCTCCTCCCTGTCCCCATTAATGCGTTTTGAGTCCGTCTGGGCACGATCAGTAGCCCACTTTCTGACCGCTTTTACCAGGATAATTTAGATGAGGTCCGTGACTTTCTTGAATAATTATATATATATATATATATATATATATATATATATATATATATATATATATATATATAT
>JAYMFT010069257.1:0-14636 GCA_038088735.1 Panulirus argus
TCAATTCTCTCTATATTTCAATTAGGGCCCAGCCTTGATGTGGACTTCTGTCCGTGACTGGAGCCTTCAACATAAAAGAAAAAAAAAGTCACAGTACTGGCTCTCTGCATTGCTGCCACAGCCCCTACCAAAACCAGGTGGTAGTACCTCCTTAGTTAGTAGTTTCTGTTCATCTATCTGTATCTCCAACACCTGTTTCAACTGAAACTCCCTCAAGGGGGTGGCCATGGCAATAGAGTCTCCATAACTAATGAACTACAGTGCCACTTCTTAGCCTTTAGTGCCTCACCCTTAACAGGCCAATGGCATTGTTTGCAAAGGCTCCTACCTAATGTTCCTACTGTCTACTTCTACCTAATGCTCCTTCCTTCTACTCCTATCTAATGTTTCTACCTAAAGCACCTGCTTAAATGTTCCTACCTACTACTTTTATCTATTACTCTTATCATTTTGCCAAAAGGCAGGGTTAGTGTATAGAGCTCACCAATGAAAAATCTAGTTATGAAGAATGAGCTGTGTGAGTTAAGCATTGTCAAGTGTTATGTATGACAAGGAGTGATTGTATGTTCATGGACTGAATGCCAGTAGTCCATATGTGGGTGAGGCAGAAAGAAAAGACAGCTACCTGGGTCAAAGGAGTGTAACTTGACAACCACTGAAGTGCTGGCTCAATTCGCAGCCATCACTAACCCTCCCGATACCCAGTCAGATAGTACTGGTAATATACCTCCCTAATCATTGGCTGTCTGCCAGCTACTACATTTGTTAGTTGTTTGCTGCCACCCATTTGTATGACTATAGAATAGCAGCAGGAGGTGCCACCTATTACTATTACTTATTTCATCTTGACTTTGCCATTACTGAAATCATGGTAGTTACTTAGACTTTCCTGACTGATATTGATCATCACCCATGTGGTTTCACCTGAATAGTGTTCTTTCCATGTAACCCATTCATGGCGGTGATACTTTTTGTACAACAGATGATCTCATGAAGATAAAGAAAATCCGTCAGTACTTGCAGAGTAGCAAGGAACATATTAGAGAGACCTAGTTTAAATGAGTCAGATTTCATGGCACTTGAGCAAAAAAGGAAGTTGATTACTTTTATTGTATGATCCCTGAAAGATGCTCTCACTTTTTCATATGATTTCATATGAATTGGTAGAGTAAAGGTGCTTTATGATATATACTAAGAATTGGACTTTGTACTTTCATTGCAGCTGATTTATGGTTTATTTACTGTTCTTTAGCTCCATTTACATTAGGTAGTCGATGACCACCCAGCTTATGTATAATTCAGTGATTTTTTTGTTTCATAATCAAAAGAAGATTGCTGATAGATATTCTTAGTTTTCATTGTAAGATAAGTTTCATGTTCTGAGTGAGAAATTAGAAAGTACTATGATAGCATGGAAGATGTTTTCATCATCTTACTATACATAAACCCAGGCTGTGTTTAGGTCAGTCGTGAAGCTAAGTGTATTTGAATCACCATATGAAAGTGGGGGTAGAGTTGAAAATAATGGATATATAGATCAGAGATAGAATCTTATCTGCTGCTGGTAGTAGTCATCATCTTTTCAACATAAATGTTGGGAAGTCCAGAGGTTTTATTAAGAACTGAAAAGATAGTGCATACTGGCATGTAAAGAAAATCTTGATTCAGTTCCTCATCATTGTACTTCTTCCCACCACCCTCATTTCCTGAAGACATCAACGAGTGTAATGAGGGTCTTGATGACTGTGAGGATGGCCAATACTGTGTTAATACTTTTGGCTCATATCAGTGTCAAACTCAGGGTGCAGCTACTCAGACCTGCCTTCCTGGGTTTACCTTCAATGCAACTGCAAGAGTTTGTATGGGTCAGTTACTCTTCTTGCTTCAAAAAAGTATCACTAACACTTGATTGATTGAATTAATTTTGTTAATGAAAATATATAAAGAAGTGCATGATAACATATAATGAAAAATAAAGGGTTTCAAGTGCATGATTTAGCTTGATTTAAGTGTACTTCCTATGCTGTCGTAAAGATAGATTTTTATAGTTTTACATTATTTGTTTAGCTAATTGATGATGTTAGAATTTTCTGTCTTTTTACTTTCTTAATTGTCTTGCCTGTCAAACCTGAAACTTGATAAGATTATTCATCCTTAGTTCATTTTCCACTTTCTGGTCTTTACTAAAAGTGTGTTTCTCATTTATACAGTCTTCTTTTGGTACTATGATTATAACATTTTTCAGTTTTTTTTGCTTCTAAATATAAAACAGAACCATTTCAATGTAGAAAGAAATAAGAAGTGTGTGCATGAGTGACATTAATGAGACAGGCTTGTTCTCTCAAGACAGCTGGACCTTGGCTCAAAATACCTAATTACCATAACAGGTTAACCATATTCTCACCAGCTGTTTTCTGTGGATCAGCCAGTCATATCCCATAAAAACCACAAAATGGTCTCTCATTTTCATATTTTTTCAATAAAGTTCAGTGCACACCAACTGTTCCATTTTCATATTTTTTCAATAAAGTTCAGTGCACACCAAATGTTCTTTTGAAAACCACCCAAAGATCATGCCATCTTTGGTAATGCGGCTTCGTGCATTGAAAAGTTTTACTAAGAACTATGTTTTTTCTTTTTTAAAGGACCTAATACTGTGTGCCTTATTCAATTTCCATTCTGAATATTTTGAAATAAGATCAGCAGAATCTTTGAAATCAATATTCACTCAGTCCCAGGCTTGGGAAGATTAAGTGTATTGGTGATACGGAGAAGCTTCAAGACCAGTTACTTTGGTCGCACTCAGTTTAGGTTTGTGACTGAGCTAATGACCCAGATAAAATGGTTCACATGCAGCATTTTTTTTTTTTTTTTTTTCCCTCTTAGCTGAGATGGTATAGGCAACTGAATGCCCTAGTATAGGCCATCTTATTTATGCTGTATATTTTATAATTTCTAAAAGTTGGAACAGAAGAAGGAGCTGAGTGAGGAGCTTTAGTCTTCCTCGAAGGTTGAAGCTGGTGTTTGAATGTGTTAGGATGTAGCCAAGATGAGAAGGGAGAGACAGGTAATATATTTGAGGGAAAGGAACTTGGATGTTTTAGCATGGTGAAACAACTAAATGGGAAAGGGGAAGAATGCTTTGGGAAAGTCTTAGGGATGAAGTCATGGGTTAATGTGAGGGCAAGAACTAAGGAAGGGGTAACACTGCTTCTGAAAAAAGGAGTTGTGGAATGTGTAGAAGATTTTAAGAAAATAAGCCCCATACTGATATGGGTAAAAATGATTATGGATTACAAGAGGTGGGGGATTATAAGTGCTTATGCACATGGAAGTGAAAGGATTAAGTGAGAGAGGCAAGTGTGTTTAGAGGAGCTGAGTGAATGTATCTCTAGTTTTGATGACAGGGATTGGGAGTAATTTGAATGTGAGTGTTGATGATTGGGCATAAAAGGGCATAATTGAGGGTCATAGGGTACAAGGTTTTGTGAATAAGAATGATGAACTGCTTTTGGATTTGTGTACCAAGAAAGGACTAGGGATTGGGACACATATTTTTAAAAGAGACATACATAAGTATACATGGGTGAGTGGAAAAGATGGTAAGGATGTTTTGATAGGTGTGTTTTTGGAGACTGTTGAATGTCAATGTGCTGAGAGGGCAGCTGGTGGGCTGTCTGATCATTACCTGGTGAATGTGAGGATGAAGGTAAGGGTGAAGATTTATAAAGGCTTTAGGAAAAGAAGAAATGATACAGGTGAAAAGGTAGTGAAAGTGAGTGAGCTTGGAAGACAGGTTTATGAGAAGAGATACCAGAAGATATTGAATGTAGAATGGCAAAAGGTGAGAGTAGATGAAGCTAGAGGAGTGGATGAGGAATGGGAGGTATTTAGGGAAGCAGTGCTTACATGTGCAAGAGAAAAATTTGGCATGTGGAAGGTGAAGGAGGACAGGTTAGAAAGGGTAGCGATTGTTGGGATAAAGAAGTATGTTGCTTATGAAAGAGAAAAGAGAGCTCTATGGGTGTCATTAATAGGGAAGGAGTATATGTGATTTAGAGAAATACAAGAAAAAGTGGCAGGAGGTCAAAAGAAAAGTGCAGGAGCTGGAAAAGACAGCAAATGAGAATTTGGGTAAGCAAGTATCAGCAAACCTAAGGGAGAATAAGAAATGTTTTGAAAGAAGGTTAATAGTGTGAGAAAAACAAGAAAACAAATAGGAACATTGGTGAAGAGGACAAATGGAGAAGTGGTTACTACTTCTACTAACAAATCTTTTTGGTCCTTAACCAAAAGCCTCGCCAATAGCTTCTGTAATTCAATCTTTCCTCCTCTTTTCCAACCTGATTAATAGATGCTAACTATCTAAAAGATAAAGCTACTCTTTTTGTTATCTCACTTTCTTCTCACTCAACTTTGGAGAATCCAGATTCTAATCCTCTGTCCCCTTCTCCTCCCTCTGAATCCATGCCATCTATACTCTCATTTCACAGGATCTATGAGATACTTTTTCAGATCTAGATGGACAAGGGGTATTACTCAGATAGGATACTTCCTCATGTTTTCGGTAAGTGTGCTTTTGAGCTAGCGCCAATCATTGCTAACCTATTTCACCACCGTCTAAAAACCATGACTTTCCCTTCTGCTTGGAAGCATACCTTGGTGCAGCTCATCCCTAAGAAAAGAGACTGCTCTAATCCCTCCAGCTATTGCTCCATTGCTCCCACTTCTGCTTTGTCTAAACTATTACTTTCTCATTCACTTAGAATACCATTGCCTCTTTCAGATCAGCAATATGAATTTTTCAGAGCTTGCTTCACTAGTGATCTTCCCTGTGCAACTCAAGCTTGGTCCTCCTCTCTCTTTTTTCATAATGAAACTTTTGTCATAGCCGTCATCATGTTCAAAGTAGTTGACAGGGTGTGGTATAAGTCTTTGCTTTCAGATCTCCCTTCCTATGGTTTCACTGCATCTCTCTGTTCTCTAATGCTTATTCTTTTCTCAGGCTGTTTCATTGCAGTAGTCGTCTATGGAGCAACTTCCCTTTTCTATCCTATCAGTAATGGTGTTCCTCAGAATGAATGATCTTAACTCTTTTTCTTTTAACTCTATTCACTCTTGTGCTGATGATTCCACTTTACACACTTCAACTTGCTTTTCCTCCCCTCATCCCTTTGATATTCATTCTTTTTATCATACTAATCATGTTTCCTCTGTCAATTTGAACCTGTGCAGTATTTCAGAATGGGGAAGCAGAAACCTTGTAAAATTTAGTAATACTAAAATGCCTTTCCACACAGTCTCTCCTGGTATTTCTTCATACTCTTATTTCTTTTCCAAACTCATCCACTTGCACCACCCTCTTCTCACTCATGTAATTTTCTTTTTTTTATGAAAACCTGTACAACTCTTCGCCCTTGACTCCACCTGATAGTGATCACACATCTCAACAGCTACCCTCAATACATTTACATTTAAGAGTCTTTCTTTTGCACACCTATCAAGTATCATTTACCTGTCTATATCTCTGATGCCTGTTTCCTTCTGGAACTCCCTCAACAGGGTGGCCCACGGCAATAGTCTCCATAGCTCGTGAACTCCAGTGCCACTCCTTAGCCTTTAGTGCCTCACCCTTAACAGGCCACTGGCAAAGGAAAAGTCTAGCACAGTGTTTGCAGAGGCTACTATGTAATGATCACATCTCACCAGCAACATACAGTAATTAAAACAGAGCTTGTGACTGGAACCTATGGTATGGGATTCAACAAACACATCCACACAGAATGGGATGACATAACTCCCACTTAAAGTAAGGTGACAATATATACATAAGTGATTAACAGTGAGGAATGAAAATTGAAGAAGTATGCAAGGAAGAGCCATAACAGGTTTTGATCTTATAAATGGGGGGGATGTTTATAGCTGCTCCAAATCAAGGTACAACATAGGAAATCAAACAGACTGAATAAACTGAGGTACTAATTTTCTTGAAATTCACTTTACTTAGAGTAGTGAATGGTTAAATAAATGAGGGTGGAGTATATAAATGCTAAAACTGAAACTTTAAAGAACTTATCGCAAAGTTAGAAATGCAAGATTTAAGGGGTGAAGGTAGTGTGTGTGTAAATCCTTCCCTATAAAGATAAATGGCTTAACTAAGTGCATCTCCTTAAAGCACAGAACATAACTGTATCATCTAGAGTATAATGCCACAAATCACCCTTCCTACTCAACAAGCCATACTTACGTATGTCACTCTTTTTAACCAGGTATTCCCAATCATAAGTCTTTTTTCAGCACACAACTCCACAAACTATTCATCATTTATATTTGCCATGCTGAATACCCCATGACCCTATTTGTACCCCCAACTACCAAATTACCTAGTTTGCATTCAAATCACCCATCACTAATACCCAACCTGTCTCTTCAAAATTTCTGACACACTCAATTACTCCAAGAAAAACTTGCCTCACTTCATTATTCTTCTCATGGCCAGTTACGTTGGCAGTAATAATTACCCAAATCTCGTAATCTACCTTCATTCTTTCCTTCATAGTGTGGAGCTCATTTCCTTACACTTTTTCACACATTCCTACGACGTGGGAAGAATTCTTTCTCTCCCATCCCCAGGGATATATATATATATATATATATATATATGTATTCATTTATTTATTATACTTGATCGCTGTTTCCCACATCAGTGAGGTAGCATCAGGAAACAAAGAAAGACCCATCCCCCCACATACACACATATATACATACATCCACATAAATGCACAGTACATATATATACATAACAACATATGCATATATACATTCATACACATACACATGCATATACATATGTACATATTCACACTTGCTCGCTCCCATCCACTCATGATGCCACCCCGCCCCACAGGAATTAGCATTGCCACCCCCATGCCAGTGAGGTAGCACCAGGAGACATTTGAAACAGCCACATTCACTCACACTCATTCTCTCCATATGTCCAAACCATTTCAACTCCTCCTCTTCTGCTTTCTCAGTCACGCTCTATTTATTACCACACATCTCTCATACTATTTCATTACTTACTCAATCAAACCACTTCACACCACATATTGTCCTCAAACATTTCATTTCCAATACATCCACCCTCCTCTGCACAACCCTAGCTATAGCCCATGCCTCGCAACCATGTAATATTGTTAGAACTACTATTCCTTCAAACATACCCATTTTTGCTCTCCGAGATAATGTTCTTCCTTTCCACACTTTCTTCATTGCTCCCAGAACCTTCACCCCACTCCCCCACCCTATGACTCACTTCTTTTGCCATGGTTGCATTCACTGTTAATTCCCCTCCTAGATATCTTAAACACTTCACTTCCTCCAATTTTTCTCCATTCAAACTTACATCCCAACTAACTTGTCCCTCAACCCTGCTGAACTAGATAACCTAGCTTTTATTCACATTTACTCTCAACTTTCTCCTTTCATATATTATCCCTGGGGTAGAGAGAAAGAATTCTATCTCTGTATTTCCTGCATTTTGTTGAAGGTGACTAAAGGGGGCAGGACCAGGGGGCTGGAAACTTTACCCTTCTTGTATTTCATTTTCTAAAAGATGGAAAAGAACAAGGAGCTAAGCAGGGAGTGCTCATCTTCCTCGAAGGCTCAGGCTAGGATGTCTAGACATGTAAGGATGTAACCAAGATGAGAAGAAAGGAGAGATAGGTATTTAAGGACTGAAACCTGGATGTTCTGGCTTTGAATGAAACAAAGCTCGAGGGTATAGGGAAAGAATGGTTTGGAAATGTCTTAGGAGTAAAGGAGTTGGTGAAAGGACAATAATTTAGGAAGAAGTAGCACTACTGCTGAAGCAGGAGTTGTGGAAGTGTATGAAGGAGTGTGAGTGAGTTCTTCACTGATGTGGGTGAAATATGAAAATGGATGGCAAGAGTATGTAAGCACCTAACAATGAGAAGAAAGATCATGAGAGGCAAGTGTTTGGGGAGCAGCTGAGTGATTATGCCTGCAGTTTTGATGCAATAGACCAGGTACTAGTGATGGACGATTCAAATGTGAAATTAAGTAATATGGCAGATGATATAATTGGGGAGTCACTGGGTATTCAGTGTTATGAATGGAGATGGTGAACAGCTTGTAGAATTGTGTGCTGAAAAAGGACTGGTGGGATGATTGGTTTGGAATTATCTTAGGAATAATATCAGGGGTTGGCAAGAAGACAAGAGCTGAGGAAGGAGTAGCACTACTCCTGAAGCAAGAGTGGTGGGAGTATGTGAAAGAGTGTAAGGGAGTAAGTTTTAGACTGATGTGGGTAAAAATGAAAGTAGATGGCAAGAGATGGGTGATTATTATTGTGTATCCATTTGTCCATGAGAAGAAAGATCTTGAGAGGCAAGTGTTTTGGGAGCAGCTAGGTGATTGTATAAGCAGCTTTGATGCAAGAGACCGGGTATTAGTGATAGGCAATTTAAATGCAAAGGTGAGTAAAGTGGCAGTTAAGGATATAATTGGGGGTCATGGGATATTCAGTATAATGAATGGAAACAGTGAACAGCTTGTGGAGTTGATTATAGAAAAAAGACTGGTGATTAGGAATACTTGGTTTAATAAGAGGACATGCACAAGTATACATATATGGGTAAGAAAGATGGTCACTGGGCAATATTGGATTACATATTGATTGACTGGCATGTAGAAGAGAGACTTACTTTTGGATGTAAATGTGCTGAGAGGGATAGTTGGTGGGTTGTCTGATCACCACTTTGTGGAGGCAAAGGTGAAGATTTGTAGAGGTTTTTGGAAAAGAGGAAACATTATCAGTGAGGAGAGTGGTGAGAGTAAATGAGTGTGGAAAAGAGACTTGTGTGAAGATATACCAGGAGAAACTGAATGTAGAATGGCAAGAGGTGAGAGTAAATGAAGGTAGAGGGATGGATGAGGAATGAGAGGGGAGTTATTTAGGGAAGCAGTGCTGGCATGTGCAAGAGATGCTTGCAATATGCAAAAGGTGGGAGGTGGGAAGATTAGAAAGGGTAGTGAGTGGTGGGGTGAAGAAGTAAAGTCATTAATGAAGAAGAAAACATGTGTTTGGGCTGTAGTTACAGGGAAGGTGTGCAAGTGAACATTGGTGAAGGAGCTTTGCAAAGGGTAACATGTAGTGATGAAGCGAGGAGGCGATAGAGTGAGTGATATGAAGAACTGTTCAATGTATTCAGTTATACAGTGGCAGATATGGTGTGTTTGGGGTTAGGGAGTATACAAAGGAAGAGAGTCATGGAGAGTGGTTTGGTGAAGAGAGAGGAGGTGGTGAAGGCCTTATGTAAGATGAATATGGCAAGAACTAGAATGGGTGGTATTGCAGTTGCATTTCTTAAGAAAGTGGGTGACTTTACACACTGATCAGTTGGTTAGGATTTTCAGTGTATGTTTAGATCATGGTGAAGTACATGAGGAAAGGTGGAATGCATGTGTAGTGCCATTGTATAAAGGGAAGTGGGATGAAAGTGAGTGGTCGAACTACAGGAGTATAAGTTTTTTTAGTCTACCTGATAAGTTGCATAGGAGAGTCATGAGTGAGAGGGTGAAAGCATGTACAGAGCATCAGATTAGAGCAGAACAGTGTGGTTTCAAAAGTGGTTGAGGATGTGTGGATCAAGTGTTTGCCTTAATGAATGTGTGTGAAAAATTCTTGGAGAAACAGATGTATGTGGCATTTATGGATCTGGAGAATGCATGTGTTAGGTTGATAGTGATGCATCATGGAAGGATTTAAGATTATATGGTGTGGGAGAAAAGCTGCTAAAAGCAGAGTTCTTATCAAGGGTGTAAGGTATGCATACAAGTAGGAAAAGAGGAGAGTGATTGTTGCTGTCTGAAGGTTGGTCTGAAGCAGGGTTATGTGATGTTACCCTTTCTGCTTAATTTGTTAATGGTTTGGGTGGTAAGGGAGGTAAATGCAAGAGTCACGGAGAGAGGGGCAAGTATGCAGTTTGTACAGGATGAGAGGGCCTGAAAAATGAGTCAGTTGATGTATGCAGATGATGCAACAATGGCAGCTTATTCTAGTGAGAAACTGCAAAAGTTGATGACCTAGTTTGGAAGATTCTGAGAAAGGAGAAAGTTGAGAATAACTGTAAATAAAAGCAAGGTTATTAGGTTTAGCAAGGTTGAGGGACAGGTTAGATGAAGTGTGAGTTTGAATGGAGAAAAATTGGAGGAAGTGAAGTGCTTTAGATACCTGGGAGTGGATGTGGCAATGAATGAAACCATGGAAATGGAAGTGAGTCATAGGGTTGGTGAGGGGGGCATAGATTCTGGGAGCATTGAAGATTGTGTTGAAAAAGAGATCGTTATCTGTGTAGTCAACATGGGTGTGATTTGAGGTGAAATAGTCCCAACAATGTTCTTTGGATGTAAAATATGGGCTATAAATGAGGACTGTGGATGTATTGGAAATGGAATGCTTAAGGTCAATATGTGGTGTGATGTGTTTTGATCAAGTATGTAACAAAAGGATAAGAAAGAGTGTGGTTGAACTATCTGAATAGGGTGTACTGAAATGGTTTGGACATATGGAAAGAATGAGTTAGGAAAGGTTGGTTAGAAAAGAGGATGTATTTGTCAAAAGTGAAGGGAACAAGGAGAGGGAGGAGACCAATTTGGAGATGGAAGGATGGAACGAAAAAAATTTTGAGCAACGGGGGCTTGAACATGCAAGAGTGAAAAGTGTGCGTGGGATAGCTTGAATTGGAACAATATAGTTTACAGAGGTCGACATTCTGTCAATGGATTCGACCAGGGCATGTGAAGCAGCCAGTATTAACCATGGAGAAGTTTGTGGGGCCTGATTGTGGATAGGGAGCTGTGGCTTTGTTGCCTTACACTTGACAGCTAGAGAATGGATGTGAGCAAATGTGGCCTTTCTTCATTCGTTCTTGGCACTATATCGCTGGCTTTGTTGCCTTACACTTGACAGCTAGAGAATGGATGTGAGCAAATGTGACCTTTCTTCATCTGTTCCTAGCAATACCTCACTAATGCAGGAAATGGTGATCTAGTTTGAAAGAAAGAAAAAGAAGATATATCTATGCATATATACAAAGTAGCAGTTATAATATGGCTATGATTAGGACATTTAGTAGCCTGTACCATCTCAGCTAAAAAAAAAATAAAAAATCTGCATGCCAGGAAACTACATCTCGTACTTTCCAAGTTGCTCCTTAGTTTGCTGAGTCCATCTAGTCTCCTAGGGGTAAGAATTTTTCCCTTGACCAGTTTTGAAACCTAGGAAACTCAGCACATTGTATTACCTAATCTTTTTAATCCATCTTTTCTAAAGAAGATTTACTGAGTATGTTGTGGGACATTTTCCAGATTTTTTTCATTCTTGCCCATGTGGAAATATATCTTGTTTTTGAATTTACTGACTCATAGTGTCCTTCAGTGTGATAATTTTATTTCATGTTTTTTGAACATTTCATCATGATTCTGATATTCATTCCTTTTCTCTGATAAACAGTGTGTGATATTTGTAGATCCTTTCACAAAACCTCACTTGACACGTTTATTTCCCTTTAACATGAAGACATAGATGAGTGTTTGGAGGGAACCCATGACTGTTCATCATTAGAAAAATGTGTCAACCATCGTGGAGGCTATGTGTGCGAGCCTCATGATGGTGATGAGGAGGACCTTAGCACAACAGCTTACACCAGAGATGATGATGATGATGATGATGATGATGATGATGATGACTATGTTATAGTGGTGGCTAAGGTACAACACATCTAGGTTTTATTGCATGAAAATAATTAGTTTTCCAAGCTATTCAGTTCATGATATACAAATTATTTCCTTATACCCTTTGACTATGAGGTTTCTCAAAAGGTCCCTGTAGTTAAACATGAATGTTAGTAAATATCATATAATTTAACTGCTTTTCTTTGATGAGTATTCTGTATTCATTAGATTTTCAATCAATACATTCCTTGTTTAACCTTTAGGTAGGGGACATTATTGTACAATGATCATTATTAGAATGGCAACCGTAATCTTGTAGTGACTCACTTTTCCTATCTCTGCTTAGATATGCATCTTAATTATCATACTTTTAGTACCCTGTAGAGGCAGGTGTTGGAAAACATTCATCTCTCCTTAGTCCTCATACAATTACAATCATAGGTGCAAGTTCTTGACCTCTCAGGTTGTTTATATAGTGACTTTATGAAAAAAACAGATTGTCAGATGACCTAAGTGATGAGGAGAAACACTTAGAAATATCAGCTGGTTAGGAAAATGAAGAAGAATAACCTGTGAAATGTGAAGAAATAAGTGACTTAGAGAATGATTTCAGGAGGTAAGGAGGAGGGAGGCCAGCACCAGACCTCATTACCTGTGTCTCCTCCATCTTTGCACTCAGCCTTTATCTAGTCACGTGAAATAGATCATGTAATGTTCGTGTCCAATTTTCTTGTATGCAATCCAAGGTTGAAAGAGGACTTTGGTAATGGATGATGGAAAAGACTGAGTATTTCAAACCATATTTTGATTGTAAAGCAGTATCATAGAGTACAGTACTGTTTAGTGTACTTACAAAGTGGTTGGAAAAGAGGTCCAGGCCATGATTCCTCTTTTTCAAGATTTTGGGGGATCTACAGCTCATGAAGCCTATTATGTATAAATAAGGTGGCTAATAGAGTTTAAAGGGGTCCCTGAGTAGTATATACATTAGATAATTGGCTTAGAAGTGCCAAATTTTGAGTTTATATGGGGTTTAGGAGTAGAAGCTTCCCTGGTTCAAGTCAAATTAAAGAGTATTGCCCACTTCAGTGAAGTGAGATTTTCATTTTATGTCTCCTTTTAAAGAGAGATGATGTGTAAGACAGTGACTGGATTGCACTGTGAAGTAAACAGATGCAGTAAATGAGTGAATGAAAGTGCAGCATTTCCAAAGGGAAGTATAATTTTTACTTTTCAGTGAAATCAAAAGACAACACTTTGGCAGTTGAACATCAAAATTTTTCTCAGGTTTTAGGATAATATACTATAGTGATCTTCAATAACTACTACTAGTATTACCTTAGGGATGATTTAAGAACCACAAGCTCTACCTGAACCAGAAATGAATAGGTTGGTTTTAGTTATGGGATTGAACAACAACCAAACAAGTTGGTGAAGAGAACATTAGAGATAAAAGCAAAAAAAAAAGACTAGACATGAAAAAAAACAGACACTTTATATTTAGGGATGCTGTCGGAGCTTGAGAAGGAGCAAGATCAGCAGATAACACAACTAGAGCTAGGGTTAAGTAAATTGAAGGAGCAGTTCAAGGACCATGAAGGAACCCATAAGACTAGTGAAGAATAGAAACGCAGTTTAAAGGAGGAGGCCTTGGTGAAATCAAATCAGAGGAAAAAAGGTAAAGCCAGTAATAGGAAAGCACAGTCTGATGGGGTAAAAGAAAACTTTGAGGACAATATCGTGCCAGAAATTGCAGAAGCTTTACCAAGAGACTTTCAAACAGAGAAAAAGATGCAAGTGCACACTGAATCTAGTGGAGTGATATTGAAAGCTGATCAGGAAAAAACAGAACAAAATCATACACAGAAACTCTTGAAAGTTGAGAGCAGGGAAGATTAGGAACAAATTTGGAAGTAGATCAACAGTGTTTAAGAGTGAAGGAGAGGAACATAGACCCAGATAGACAAAAACAAAAGGTACACAGGAAATTGATCAAAGAGGTTGAGAAATTAACAGGCACTGTTAGAGTTGCAGCAATCAGGGAAGTATATGGGTAAGTGGATGGAAAGTTTAGAAAAGTACAGAGAATACAGGACCAGTGCTTGCTAGCCAAAAGAGCAGTTATAGAGAAGGTTGAAGACAGAGGTTGACACTACTTCATTGAGGGATCTAACTGAAAAGTGGGTAGCATGAAAATTAGAAATATTTATAAAGCAGGAGGTTGATAGACATGAATTACTGATTACTTTTGGATGGGAAAATCATCATACACCAGTCTAGGAAGAAAGGTAAAAGAAGGAAGACAAGCATATAAAAAGACTGTTGGAGACTATATGACTGCCAAAAGTGACTTCCATGATAAACAAAAGGAGAAGAATAAACAGTTATGACCATGATGTGAGAGGATTACCAGTTATGGTTACGTGTGATATGGAGTGATCTAGCCAGGAAGTACTGAGAAAAGCTAAAGTTCCTAAAGGCATGGTAGAATTCAGTGTGCATGTGAAACATCTGGGTAAACCATAGAAAGGTCTATGGGGCCTGGATGTGGTTAGGGAGCTATGGTTTCAGTGCATTTCACATGACAGCCTGTGTATGGATGTAAGCAGATGTGGCCTTTCTGCATCTGTTTCTTGGTGCTACCTCGCTGATGCAGGGGGTGGCGATCATGTGTGGGGGAGAAGAAGAGAATGTATATGTTATCTTTTTTCTTTTCCTTCGTGCATTTTTGCTGTTTCCTTTGGGACGCAGTGGCATCAGTATGAATATGTACATATGCATATATGTATATTTATGTGTATGTATATATATATATATATATATATATTTTTTTTTTTTTTTCATACAAATTCGCCTTTTCCCGCGTCAGCGAGGTAGCG
>JAYMFT010069268.1:0-14636 GCA_038088735.1 Panulirus argus
TCTATATATATATATATATATATATATATATATATATATATATATATATATATATATATATATATATATCGGGTTGAACCCTGAGACAAATTTTAATTTACCTATAAAAAAAAAAGGGTCACACCCACTAACCACCCAGCTAGTTGACTAGCCTCCCCACCCAACGTCCCCCAGCCAGTCTCCAAGCCAGCCAGCAACGTGGGCTGATTTGCCTGCATGCAATTATTGTTGCATCATTCGGCCTTCTCGCGCACTCGTCAGACGGCCTCTCCCTCGTGCCAATGACACGTCCCGTTTTCTTTTTGAGGTTCACCTCTTGGAGGGAGAGGTCCACCCCTTGAGAGGAGAGGTTCAGTACCCCTTGGAAAGGGAGTTTCACCCTTTGCAAGGGTGATGCTTACCCCTTGGGAAGGAAGACAGGTTCATCCCTTGAGACGAGAGGTTCACTCACCTCTCGGAAACAGAGGTTCACCCGTTGAAAGCAAATTTCACTGTGATGTAACTGAGCCTTCCCCTGTGATTGGCTGATGCTCGAGTGCTTGCGTCTCACCTTTTCAAAGTACTTATATGTGTAGTCTTCTTGCGATTAGCGTGCTGACTGGCCTGAGGCAGTGTCCACTCCTGTGTCAAGTGTTCTTGTGACATCTTCACCACACCCTTATGCTCACTACACCCTCATAATCTTCATCTTCACGACAACCTTATCTTCACTTTACCTTTATCTTCACTACGCTCTCATCCTCACGAATACTTACATTCAGTATACCCATAAAGGTCAGCTTAAAGTCCATCTCCATTACTCCCTTATCTTAGGTACTTTCTCATCTTCACTACAGCCTTATCTCCATTACACCCTGTACTTTCACTGCACCTCATATCCTCACAATGCCTTAATCTTTACTATAACTTTGTGCTCAGTATGCTCTTCTTGACTACACCCTCATCTTCTCTGCCGAGGGTATCATCACTACACCCCCACTGACCCAGTTTTAGGCTCATGGCGCCTATCTGCTAACGCAAAATTTTCCAAAGAAAGATAGACACATACTGACACAGAAACATTATTGATATTTGAATATGAATTATTATCATTACCATTACCATTAAAATTATTAATCTTAGTCTAATTAACATGATGATTATACAAAAGAATATCATCACTATTTATCACGAACAACCCCACATCTGATAGCCAGGTTACTGACCTTTACTTTTCATTTGAAAGCGCAGGTGTTTCCATCACATGACGATATCTTATTAAAAAGTTTACAAACAAGTTATCTGCGCATTCTCAACTATCATTACTAGTGAAAAATCTGATACGTGTTTATCATATATCGTCTTTTGTTATTCACAAGTAAACATGTATTCCTATAATTGCAATTTCATTTACACGTGCGGGTGGCAAAAGGTTCACATATATAAGTGAAAGAGGATGAGATTTCTTTACGAGAAAAAATTTTCTTTCTTTTTTCACACGTTTTGAGTAGCACCAATATCTTTTAAGTGCGCTTAGGAGCGATTTTGAAGGGAAATATTGTAACACCAACAAATTGTGGTGCGTAAACGTAATATTACTAATTTTTTTCACTACAGTTTGCATTCTGTGGTTTATATTTTCTTTCCTTGAGGCCTTGTGAGCAAAGGCCTTTTGGCTGCAAGGTTAGTATGAGTGTGCGTAAGCGTGTGTATGTGGAGTCCTGACCTTCGAGCAGGATTTGATCCATAAGGGTCAGCTCAAAGGCCATAATAATATGTCTTAGGCGCATCAGTTCAGTGAAGATGAATAATGTTCCGTACAGATATCAGCAGTGTAATGATAATGAGAGGTGTACTGAATACATATGATTACTTTAATTACCATCATTTATATGGGATATTTGGTAATGTCGCTGCCGTATGTCTCGCGAGTGATAACGGGGAAGAGACATGGCAAGAATTTGGTTCATGAATATCAACGTATGTGGTTCGATCTCATTGCTACTGTTTCTCGTCCTGGTCGGGTTGGCTGCGACGCCTCCTGAGCTTCGACCAGGGGAGGAGGTGAACGGCACGTCATACCTTGTGGTCAGGAAGCTGGGTCACGGAGGATTCGGATCCGTGTACGAGGTCACCGATCTCGGAAGGAGAGTGAGTCTTGCGCTCAAGATAGAAAAGGCGGACGCAAACACCGTCCAGGGTGAGTTCAGTATCCTGAAGGATCTAGGAGAACGGGGAGTCTGCGGAGTGCCGAGGGCGCACGAATAATGGAAACTTGGTAACGGCAATGCCATGACAGTGGACCTGAAGGGCATCAGCCTCAAGTCTCTGGCTGGGAATCTGGGCGGCGCCCTGCCCGTGGAGACGATGGCGCACCTCCTGGCGGAGATGTTGGAAATCTTCCGTCAGGTACACGGCGCTGGCTACATCCACCGCGACGTCAAGTCTCAGAACTTCGTCCTGGGCGGCGACCCTCCTCAGAACCCGCTCCAGGAAAAGAAACTCTACCTCATAGACTTCGGCTTAGCGAAGAAGTACCGAGACGAGCGCGGCCAGCACCTGCCTTACGCCGAGGGAGTCGGGGCGAGGGGGACTTTTGTTTACATGAGTCTCAATACTCATAGGGGGATCGAACCATCAAGGCGAGACGACCTTGAATCCTTGGCTTATACCGCAGCCAGGCTCCTCAGGGGTAGGCTGCCGTGGTCGCGTCTCGCTCACAAGACACAGAAGCAGCGAATTAAGTTTGTTAGGTTTAAGCAGGCTGTCAGCCCACCGGAGATATTCGAAGGCTTTCCAGAGGAATTCCCGAACTTCTTAAGGTACGCTCGTGGTCTGGATTATTACGAAGACCCAGACTACAGTTACTGGCAGCGGGTGTTCTCCGAGCTGGCCGAACGGGAAGCTGCTGTCAAACATGCAGACTGATTCTAAATCAAAAAGAAAAATGGCCACTTTATGGATAGATGAAATAAATTTGGTAGGATATGATGAATTAGGTATTGCTTTTGATGTGAATGTATATCTATCTTTCTCTAAAGTTTCTAAGACACAGTGTTTTGATGGGAGTAAGAATAGATGGACCTCCGTGGTGTAGAGGTTTGCCTTGCTGACCATGACGCGTTCACGGACCGACCGACCGGAAGTTTATGAAAACACGTTGATTTATACTGTAATCTTTTTTCAGCATTCGTGATTACCTTCTCCGCAGACCGACCTTTTGAACCTATACTCCCGACCCAGCCAATCCCTACTCAGAATCCCCTCAATCAGACCCCAGTCCCAACCATCTGGCACTCTACTTTTCTCAGTCCCAATCTTTGACTCCCTCCCTCTCCCCATCCCAACTCAATAAATCCGCCTTCACATACAACTCGCTGTTCTCAAATTCGCACGGAAATTATTATTGCTGTGTTCTCTCTATAGTGTCACGTTTAAAGGGTAGTAACTTTTACGTTATCGTTGTTATAAACATTAAAGAATATATATGATTATTATTAATCTACTTCCTATAAATAGCCTAATTTTTATTCACATATAATCTATATAGAGATATCAGTTTTCCCCACAGAAATAACGTGTAACCTCAAACAAATCTGATACACACAAGTCATCCCATCTGACATAGATTATTCACCCCGGGTAGAAAACGGGGGACGAGATGCGCGCGCACCTGGTCCTCTCTTTAGCTTAAGTATACTTTCCCTGGGATGTTGTGGTTCCTGTTACTGTTGTAAGGAATGGAATATGACGAATTCATGGAGGTAGTGAAGATGCGCGTCTTTGCTGTCTCAGGTTCTTTGAGTTGACCGTAAGGATTGGTTTAAGGTGTTAACGGTGTAGCGAAGATGGCTTTTGACCGGCCCTGTAAGGGTCAAGTCAAAGGTCATTGGTTTTGATATAGAAATATGAAGCGAAAGTTGCTTTGAATAGTCGGGGCCTTGACATGCAAGAGGGTGTGAGGCATGCACGGATGGAACGATGTGGTACACAGGGGTCGACGTGATGTCAGTGGGTTGAATCAGGGCTCAATGAATTGGTCAGGGGTGACTGACAGGAAATGGTTTATGGGGCATGGTTATGGATGGGGGTCACTATTGTATGCTGTGGGGTCTCATCACAACACCGTATGAAAGAGAAGGTTTAGTGTATAGCATTGTGAAAGAACAAGACACGCTGTCACTCTCTAGCCTAAGCTGTGAGGTCTCGACACAACAAAGTATGAGAGAAGAATGCCTTTTGCTACCGCAGCTGATGGTAGTAGGGAACCCGGTCCCTGTCACACCTCTTTACGTCACCAGCACTTCAGTTACCCTCCCCACCCGCTGCTGCTCCTTAAACACCTCAGGTGTAGAACACTGGCGGAATTGAAGTCATTCCCTAGCCCTCCGGTATAACAAGGGAAACTACTCTAGGAGATTGTTGCAGGACCCGAGGCTCTGTCAACCTGATGGTCACTGAAAGTCAAAATTGCAATTTGGAGACGAATCGGTAAACTGGCAAAGTATTTGTAGATTTTAAACATTTGCAAGTTTATTCATTCCATCTTTGTATGAGGACGAGAGAGAAGAGTGGCGCTTTGAATTATTAATAGATGATTTTAGGAAGAGTGACGATAAAGATGAGAAAAGGGATCAGAAATAATAGCCGTCGGATTTCAGGTCTTGGCCAAAGATTTCCTCCGTCTCGTCTGATGATGGGTTTTGGAGGACAGCGATCACTGAACGATCATGGCAGTTGTAGGAGGAGAGTTTAGCACACAGAGAGCACCAGGTTGATGACAGACGCGCCCGGAGGGAGGACTGACTGCGGGTAGTGAAAGTTGTGTGGATCACAGGATGAGGCGGCACGTTCAGTGATGAGGAGTCCCTGTTTCATGCTTTGTTAATTTGAGCTAAAATGATTACTTAGATTTGTCAGAGATTTTGATTACTGCAGATGTTAAGTACTGACTAATATGAGGTAAAGTCATTTATTGAGTGATGAGTATTGATTAATACGTACCAGTATACAGTAAACCGAATTAGTGACGATGTGTATGAATTACTGAACGCAGACCAGTGTAAGGTAAACATAGTTACATAGAGTATCAAGAACCCAGGTCATTAGCATCAGACCTCAATAGGGAAGTCTTGGTGACAAATGGGTGATTGTCTGTTGTCATAATTTCAAGAGTTCGCCTGAGTGCCTCGTTATAGACGCCTGATAACTAACAACTGTGAAGTGAATTGAAAAGATAGTTATAACGCAGAATATGGACTGGAGTTGATATAGAGGAGAAAGACACATATATATATAACATCCTCATAAGAAACAAAAAAGTTAGATACGTATGCTCAGATCAGATGGCCTCTCAATGTTATTTTAACATACATTTGACTTTGAAATATATACTTTGAGGGAGGATAAGGGAAGAGGTATTACATCAAAAATGTCAAAGTTCTTGAAGGATAGAAAATAATGTATTTCAAACTGTGTTCGATGATAGCTATGTCCTCAGCAGACGAAGGAATGCTGCAGAACGAGTTCCCTGGACACTGAGTCTGACAGAGAGGGTTATCATGCTTCTATACGTAGAGATATAAAGTCATGTTCTGATGTCTCGGGTAAGCGGAGGGAGGTCACATCAAGGAAGGGAAAGTGGTCCTGGGGTCAGGAGGTGTCACTGTAGAAATCGAGAGTGAAAGTATTACGAGCTGGTAACTCGTGCGGGTGACAGCGAAAGTCATTGGTTAAAAGTATTAGTTTTAGTTCGTGTGATAATGGTCTAATTGCTGAAGGAGTGGAGATTATATACCATGAGGGCAATGAGGGATTGGAGTATGTATAATGTAAATCATCATTTTTTCTTTAAACGCAAAAAGAATTTATTTGTGAATGTCAGCAGACTTTTGATAGGAGAAATTTAATAGTAAAGCTTTCTTAGAAGAAAAGTATCTTCAAGGAAATGTCACATACATTAAAAGAATTATATAATCACCAAGAAAAGTAACAGAACTTATGGAAAAAGTATTTCAACCGAGACAAAGGCTTCGTAACATACGAATCAAGGCCCATAACTTACAAGAATTAAAAGCACGTAACTTATGAAAAAAAATCTGTAACATACGAGATAAGGAACGTAACTTATAAATCAAAGAAGAGTAACTTAGGAGAATATGTCTATATCATAGGAGAAATAGGTATGAAATTTCAAGAAAAGGTCCATAACTTTGAAGAAAAGGTCCAGAAGTGTGCGAATAGGCTTCGTAGGGACAAAAATGTCTAACATGAGAAAAAATTTCTTTACCTTTCAAGAACCGGTCCGTGAGATAGGCGAAAAAGGTACCAAACGTTCGAGAAAATGGCTAGAACTTAGGATTTAAAGCTCGCATTACACCTTAGGAGGAAAAAGCTCCTTACCACGAGGGTAAGCACCCCCATGCCCCACAAAGGCTTTCGGGTGAAGCCAAAACGAAATAAAAATGAGTAATACAAACACACAAATGGTCAACAGAAGAGAAAAGTGACATTGGATGAGAGCAGCTTGTGAGATAACTGTACCTTCAAAAATCCCCAGTGACCTAAGTTGTACCTAAATAGATATGAAAAAGACAAAATTTCGATAAAATTCTTGCAGTATAATTTCCCATAAACGCTGACAAAAAAGATAATGAACTGTGATGAAAGACTTTAAAAAACGTGAAAGCAATGTAACACTCGTTATACATTAGGAGAAAAAGAGATCAAGAAAGCATCGTTGATTGTAAAAAAATCGTGTTTTTAAAAGGAAAAAAATCGTTTCTTAACGGAATAAACGTGAAAAATACCGTATATGGGAATTAAATCACCGTAAATATGGATTTAAAACATAATAAATTGGAAGAAAATTCGCTGTCGGTTACGAGAAAAACACCAGAATTAACAGCAAAGCAGCGCCAGCTAGGAGGAAAGATTTTTTTTAGGGAAATGTGGATGAAAAAAAAAATTGAATAACAAATTAAAATCATAATTCATAAATTGTAAATCATGACAATAAATCACGGAAAAAAAGACAGTTATAGAATAAAAAGAAATGTAGATGAGGAAAATTCCATAAATTTGGTAAAAATCTTAAAAATCCTGTAAATTCCACAGCAGAGAATATAAATTAAGAAGAATTTCTATTTTCTTAATTGGCTCGTGTGGGAAGCGCGCGTGTGACGGGCAGGACCAGCCCAGCTGAAGTCCGGAAGACTAAACACACTCGAGATATGTCTCACCTGCCGTTACCGTTCCCAGTTTACTGTGTGTTGTGTGTCAGCGCCGGAGGCTTCGGGAAACTCCCACGGAGGTCAGCCGTCACCACAGGCTCTCTGACCACCGCCATTACACACGAATCTCAGGCATCAACGGGCGTGACGCGAGGCCGCAGAGCGGTGACGGAGGGGGATTTTGTGGAGCAGGTGTTGCGGAGGAGGTGTGGTGGTGGTAGCAGCGGTGGTGGCTGGCAGAGCCTTGAACAGTTTGCAACATCAATGACACACTCGAAACGCTCTCGTCAACAGCACTGCAACGCCGACTTACTCACTGTCGTAAGGAGCCAAAATTACTTTTGAAAAGTTTTTGGTCACGTTTCATTAAGTATGGGAGAGATCGTATGGTCTTACATGTGTGCATTTACCTAAATAAGAACCAGTTTCCCCCGTCCTATGTTAAGACAGGCATCCACATTCGTCGATCTGATCAACGCGAATGTTTACAGGATCTTTTGACATTAGACCAAATGAAGTATACATGGACGATTTACTGGCAGCGGAGGAGAGCTCATGGACGCCCTCTAGGTGTATCACACAGTATTATAGTGTTACTCAACCTTTCGGGACGTGGGGGACGATACGGACGCTCCATCAGAAGTTTCGTATTTCCTCGTGATGTTTTTTTTTATGTGGGTCACCTCGCGCTCTAGACGTATGGATCAGGGTGGCATAAGCCCTTATGATAGTTTATGATACGTTGTCCCATTGAATTAATAACCCCAAACTGTATTGGCTTAGCACACACACACACACACACACCCACACACAGAGGGACATATGACAGCACGGCTCCGTTCTGGTTTGAGTGGTGACAGCAAGAAATGAATTCACCATACATGAGATCTCACAATATTCTCAATCTTCACAGATATGAAACTCTTTACCTTCTCATTCCTGACAATTGTGAGCTACTATCTGCTGGTTTCACCACTTCCTCCAGAACTGTAGAGCATCCTCTTCAGTATTTCACTTCTCCGTATTTATAGCTCTTTTTCATTCAGCATTTAAGGCCTGGCCTTGACGTGAACTTTATAACCCGTGACTGGCGCCTTTGACATAAAAATAAGAATTACCTGAATGGGTTTTATGATTTTTAAGATATTTTCTCTGATAATCAATGTACTGAACAGCGATACTGTTCCTCTTGTTTTGGAGAGACACTGAAGTAACTGTTTGTCAATATATTCTTACCACAAGTTACCTCAGAGCGAAAACAAGTCTTACGTATCTTTAAAAGAAACGTAGCGTGTTCTTGCCATTTTTTATTTAACCAGATTTACTGCTTTCTGTGGCAAAAACAGTTCAAGGTCACCCACTAGAAAGCTTGCATTATGAAGATGAGCTTGGATGAACGCGACCAAAAAAAAAAAAAAAGAAAAAAAATTGACTCGAGAGAAAACGGAAGTTGGGTTGATACCTTTCATACTTTCTAATTTCTTTCCACGGACGGGAAATTGTCAATTACTGCTAGACATGCGATTCCTTATCTTTAAACAGATTTCCCATTTACCATTATTAGTTATCTTGGAAGACTACATAGACATCATCACGATATCAGCAAGTATGAGGACACATGTTCGACTTCCAAATGCACACTGTGGTCTGCAGATGTTTGACTCATTTATAAATAACATGAACAGTATTATGATGTAAAAGGTATTTGATTCTGTTTTATGGGCAACAGGGCCCATAGTGTGCTGTAAATGGCGTTTGATTGTTTTTTTACGCGTAACATGAACAGTTTTGATGTTTTACTTGTCCTGATTATGACTTTATAGATGCTTTAGGTATATAACTGCTAATTTTGATGACATTTAATTGCAAAAATCCAGATCATGGTAACTACTTTTGTTATCAGTTAAGACTCTTAAGGAAATGAGGCCGATTGTGTTCAGATGTTTGCAGCTAATTAACTGGGTGACGCCTTGTATTCAGTCGGGTAATACATCAATCATTCGGTTGATATTAAAAGACTAATTGAGTTGAGCAAGGATTAGCTGTAACATAATTATAGGTTTATATCACATTTGTAAACTAGTCACTTGTAGTTATCCCTTGTATGGTTGTACTCGTATTTTGGCCTTGTGTGGTTGTACTTGTAATTCTTAGCTTGTAGAATCAATAAGTTAATGGTTGTTGTATAGTTATGTAAACAAGTGAGAGTTATTCTAATAAGGAGGTTGAAAGTGGTTCGGCGATTCTATCTGGAGGCTTATGGTAACAATCCGAGTGAATAATGAGGGGGCGACAACGAACCTGAAGTTTCCCTTCTTGGTAATTATTTTGATATCCAGGTCTGTGACGCACCAGGAAGTGTACTTTCGTTAGGAAATTCTCTCAGGTATTCTCAGGAAAATGGGTGGCATGATGCGCTTAAAGAGCGTTAATTGTCATTTCCCGGAGGAGAATTTAGAGAATTTAGTCCATAGCGTTACCCCACGAAGAACTATCCCTGTGTGTATACCAGCTTGTCTAGTCTAAGACAATGTTATGGAGACGAGGAGGAAAATACCTTTTCTCCTACGAGTTTGAAAGCGTAAGGTTCTGGTGAAAGCCCCCTTCCTCGGCCACACGCTCACGGTGTGTGTGTGTGTGTGTGTGTCGCGCGGCTGGGCTGGGCGTGAGTCTCTCCCGCTAGCCAGTTCGACGACTCAGTTGTTTACAGGAGCCGCCATTGGCCGCAGGTCTTCCAGCGCGCGCGCGTGGGCGTACGTACGTCACCAACCGGTTATTTTCTTGAAGTCTGGTGGATATTGTCGCCTCCTTCTTTTGGTCGGGAGGCGCGTGCGTGCGTGTGTGTTTATACAAATGTGTCATTCCCGCCTGAAGTGCTGTCACCCCCGCTTGTGTCCACCCGGAAAGCTTTAAAAGAGTTGATCCCGCAGTAAAGAAAGATACGGCAGTGGATCGTGTTCTGAGGGGTGATCATCGACGTACGCGCACATACCCCCACGAGAGAGAGAGAGAGAGAGAGACAGAGGCACCATGAGCCTCAACGCCAGTGTCAGGAACCCCCGTCCCTCGCAGAAGAAGCAGAGGGCGAGGAGGATGTCGTCATATTACGGAAGGTCCCTTGATCGGGGAGGGGAGATGCCCAGCCTGGACTCGGGCATGTGCTCTATGGACAGCGTGGAGCTCATCTCCCACATCTCGTTCTCCTCCTCCTCCTCCACCGCGCACACCGCCACGACGCTGGTGTCTTCGCCAGAACCAGAGCCCAGGTTCCTCACCCCGGCCATACTGCAGACTCACCTCTGCAAGAACCTCCGTGACGAGAAGAGGTAAAAGTCTTAAAACGCTTGTCTGATCGCCCCACATATTTGAGGTTTGGTACGCGCGCTTTCGTAAACTTCCCAAGTTCATATTTCGCACTACGGATTTTCTCTCGTCATATTTCAGTGCTATGAATTTCACCGTGATGATATTCAAGGTTATGGAGCGGACTTTATCCAGCGAAATCATCGCCCAGATTGCAATCTAGCTCAGCGGATGGTGAGGTAACAGCTGATTGCCATCATACGTTTGTTGTGTATTGTTTCCTATACTGTTTTGATACATCCGATTATCAATCTGCGTTGTAAGATAGATTTTTGGTTTTTGGGGAGAATGCATTGTATAGCTGTTATGTATGGAAGTTAGCGGTAGATTCTTGAGCTATGCTGTACAGTTGGTTGATGGCAAGGTGTGTGATGAGGTAAACTCATTAGTATGAGTTTTTGTGTAAGTATGTCTGCTTTCTTCATAATACACCTGATAAGTTATTCAAACACAATGAGCTTGGCCTTAAATATATGGGAAAGTTAAGGATACACTTATGAATACGTCCTCACACACACACACACACACACACACACACACACACACACACCTGTGAATTGATAACATCCCCACATGAAGACAGATGTTACGTCATCTACCCAGATCTCACCAACATCAGACAACAGTACGTGCAAAACAAGAGCACGTTCACAGAGTTCCTTCTGAAGGAGACAACAGTTATTACCGGCCACTGAAACAGACCCCATGCTGGCCTCGCTCTTATATAATTTTTCTTTTCATTTTGCTGTAGTAAAGTCTCGAAGAATTTCCGTGTCCGTTAATGCAGCTGAGGTTACTATCTCGCATCAGTCGTCTCGGAGCTTGCGACGCCGCGATTAACAGCAGTTCGCGGGCGCACACGTTCGCTTGCGGCTCCTGAAGGCTGCAGGGCCTTCGGCACGTCCCTACTGCGGCTTACAGACATCACCCCAGCAGCTTCAGACAACATTGTGTTTAAAGCTGTTGTCATCGCGGGCTAAACTGGTTCGTCGTCTCTTGCCGTGAGACAAAGAAATCTTGCGTTTCATCGTCTCTCGTCTCGGGCTAAAAAGATTTATTTTCGTAGTCTTTTCTTTTCGTCTTTTGGATTATTCTCTCTCGTTTAGTCTTCATGAGTTCGTCTTCATAGTTGTTTTCTAGGTGGATTAGTCTGTGTGATACCTTGAACGAAACTGCTTCTGTGAGTTGAAACTTCCATAAATTCCACATTTTGGACGCAGACGAGCACAGCAAATAACAGAAACTTAGAGACAATGAGAAACAGCGACACGCTGACGAAATATTGTACTTATCCCATTGCAGTGTTTCCGAGATTTCCTCTCAGCGCTAAAAGACACGGATTTCTTCTGCCCTAAACCGTGTCTAATGATGACCGTAAAAATCGCGATTCGGAACATCTGACAGACGTCTGTCTCGTGTGTCAAGTATGAAGAACTTGTGTTAAGAGAATTCCCATCAATTTTTGCTCGCTGTGTGATCTGGTCTCTGCTCTCCTCTCAGTTCACACTTGAACATTCTAGTAATCTGTTCTCTGTTACTTTGAGATTTTGATTTTAATTTCGGCCAATTGTGTCAGTTAACTTAAGATATCATTGAAGATAGCATATCATTACAGACGTCTGTGATAGCTGAAAGATAGCAGGTCATTATTTTGGCGCTCATACTCATCACAGTCATATGATTGATCTTGGGAGCGATAAGTTTTATTTCAGTCTAAAGAAAGCGATACTGGTTGAATTATAGATTGAAATAATGTTTAAGCTTATTTTTCAAGTATGATGAGAACCCTAGGGAGATTTAAGAGTTGTCAATCATGGCTCATAAGACCATAGGGAGATTATCGTAGACCACAGGGAGATTCTTTTCGTTTTCTGAAGAAGTTTTGAAACAGAAAACCTTTAAGGGATTAGCCATAGAAAACTGAATTGTTAAAGGTACGGAAACTGTCCTAAATTCTCTTCAGGTCTTGTCATTATTATCTAGATGACTTTGAAATGTTAATACAACATAATTTAGAAACTGGTACGCGAAGATTTCTGTAAATAAACCATTGTAATGAGTCGTAAACCACTACAGGTGGGATTAATGGCAACAACTGGACCACTTACCCACCTGGCTGTTGACTTTCTATCCTCTGGTTGAGTCTGGTAGAGTCTACCACATCACAGATGGCTGCCAGATTTCCATAAGCCTAATCAAGCTGGAATCATAGTTGGATTACTAAAGTGCGCCTGGATTTCATGTCTTCTCTACAGACGCTATTTGTCTATCCTTTTGTATTCTGCTGGTTACCTTATCTTCACTATTTGCCTCGCGTTTTGGTACCTTATCTTCACTATTTTCCTCGTCATTTTTATCTTTTTTTCTTTTTTTTTTTTTGTTACCCAGGTTCTGACCTCGTTGTAGATATCTGACCTATGACAAGAGAGCATAGAGTTCATAGTTCCGAAGACAAAGGTTTCTGTGTCTCTTCCATCTACTGAACACTCATTGGCTCTTCTGTAACAATTCTTCTTCACTATTGCTACGTTTTTAGGATCTTGTTTTTTTTCCTCGTTTCAAAAAATGACGGCCAGACGGTCTGTGTTATTTGAGATTACTGATAAATCATCGTAGGCCACACAAGACACCGGAAGCGAAGTTACTTACGTAGAAAGTCACGTCCTGAGATTTACATATAATTTTCTCGAGATTGTAATATCTTACACATTCAAGGACAGCAATTTAAGCAAATGTCATACTGTTATGGATTGGATTACTTTATTTAAAGCATTAGAAAAGGGACGTATCCAATTGTTTTTTGTGGATGCTATATATTCTGAGAATATTCTATCTTTTGCTATTTTTTCAACTGCTGGTATCTAGTTATAGTTAATTATGGATGAGGGACATTGCGTGGCTGTGGAGATACAAAGACTTTCTCTATGAATAAGCTTGAAACGTGTTATTCGATGTGTCAGTGATATACTGTCAGTCTATACTGTCTTTATCATCTCTAAATTGACAGGAAGGTAATTCTCATTTTCGTATGAGAGTATTCTCTGTATCATTGTTTATTTCTTATTAAGAATACTGTCTCTCAGTCTTTTATATAAGTAAGATATACATGCATATATAATATACACATGAAGGGGTGTCTTTGAACAATTATTACATACACTTATGGGTTGGCTTCATCACCTTTGAACCTTGAATTATAGTCGTTTAAGCCTCTTTATGCTGTCCACACTAATAGTTCCATCGACTCAGTTTATCACATTCATTCACATCTCTCGTGTTGTATAACTACTTCCTGACATCTTCCCTAACGAGTTGATGACTGAATCTCATGTTGTGGGCTCTGGTTGTTGTATCCTTGCATTACTGCGAGAAATGTTGACATCAGCAAACTGGTATAAAACCTAGATTTTTTTTTTGTGTGTGCGTTTGGAGAGAGAGAGAGAGAGAGAGAGAGAGAGAGAGAGAGAGAGAGAGAGAGAGGAGCCGTCTGGCTGGGGGGAGGAAAGAGAGAGAGAGAGAGTAAGAACGAACGAGATCTCGCAGATACAGACGACATCACAACGTCCTGGTGAAACTCAAGTCACTGGGAACCCGTTTTCCTTACAGACGGAACAACACACACACACACACACACACACACACTCGTATTCACTTCCAACTAGGGAAATCCAGTTCTTTTAGTTTTTTTTTTATTATTTTGCTATATAGTATATACGTTTTCAAAGAACTTACACTTAGTTGTAACCAGTTCTCAAGGATTTTATTCGGGCTTGCGTTCTTAAAGAACTGGGGACGTGGGTGACCTGCTTTGGCGCCCTGGTAAGAGAAAACCAGGATGATCTGTTGCCGGAGGTAGGAGGGAGAGAGACCATCATAGACAAGCTTGCAAATGGAAATTAATTTTATGAAGATGATTTTAAGTACCGGTTTTAAAGAATATAAAAAATGCCAAGTCTGGCAATGAGAAGGAAAAGTTGTAAATGAAAGTTTGATACTTGTTATATATATATATATATATATATATATATATATATATATATATATATATATATATATATATAT
>JAYMFT010069279.1:0-14635 GCA_038088735.1 Panulirus argus
CCTGAACATGCAGGAGGGTGAAAGGTGTGCACGGAATAGAGTGAAATGGAACGATGTGGTATACTGGGGTCGACATGTTGTCAATGGACTGAACCAGGGTATGTGAAACGTCTAGGGTAAACCATGGAAAGTTCTATGGGGCTTTGATATGGATAGGGAGCTGTGGTTTCAGTGCATTACACATGACAGCTAGAGACAGTGTGAATGAATGTGGCCTTTTCCATCTGTTTTCTGGCACTACCTCGCTGATGCAGGGGGTGGTATGCTATTTCCTGTGGGGCAGGGTGGTGTCAGGAATGGATGGAGGCAAGAAAGTATGAATATGTACATGTATATATGTGTATATGCATGTGTATGTATATATATATATATATATATATATATATTTTTTTTTTAGGCTCTAGTCACAGACAAAACTCCACATCAAGGCTGGGCCCTAATTGAAATACAGAGAGAATTAAGGAACAGAGGGAAAAAAATGGAAAGTATTTATGAATTTTTGAGAAAGGAAATTACCTGTCTTCTGAAATAAGCCAGGTCATAGTTATTGGGAAAGATATGAGAAAGCAGAGAGTTCCAAAGGGAAAGAAGCAGGTATCAAAATGGCACACCCTTGAGTTGCCGATGGCCCCACAATAATCATGTGGTGCGGCAGCTTGCCATGTATTGTTTGGTCTAGCTAGGGGTGGTGGCACACATGCAGCCAGCTCTTGGGAGCAAAAGCCAAAGTAATACCTATAGAAGAGGGAAAATGAACCAACATTGTAGCACAGGGCAAGGGGGTCAAGTTTGGAAGTTAGCCTGGGACAGTTTATAAGTTGGACAACTTTCGACTTAACTCTGTCAAGTAAGGAAACAGAGCTAGAACCATCCCAAATGTGAGAGGAGTACTCCATACAAGGACGAATCAACCTTTTGTATAAAATGGAGCAACTGTTCAGAAGAGAAAAAGTTACGACATCAAAACAGGATACCCAGTTTCTGAGAGGCAGACTTAGCTATTCCCATAATGTGGGGTTTCCAAGAAAGAGTGGATGTTACAGTTATACCAAGTATGTTCACTGAATCAAGAAGTGGAATTACAGAACTGTCAAAGGAGATATGAGCGTTGTGAGGAGTTTTTGATAGAGAGATGGGTAGAAATTGGGTCTTGGAGACATTAAACTTAACAAGATTTTGTCTTCCCCACTGAGATATCCTGTCCATGTCTTAGTTTATTGTGGAAGCTGTGTCATGGCGAGATGCAAATTGAGTGAGAGAAGAGGGAGCAGAATTGAAGATGTGGATGAATGTAGTGTTGAATCGTCAGCATACGTTACTTTCAATCTGGATTTTCTGTATATGTTTAAGAGCACTAGTTTTGGCTTAGTGTTGAAGGTGAAGACTATAGGTAATTAATTTTTTAAGTGGATAAATAGGTGTAGTGATGTTACAGGGAGTTATCTGCCAGCAAGGCAGGAAATGCTGCTGCTTACTAATTCTATACAAACTTTATGTACTCCAATCATTGTCATGTGGTTAGCTGTTATTTGGATCCATATACAGTAACTTGTGCCATGGTGTGTATGACTTAACATTCTTTAGAGATAACACTATCTGGATCAGCATGCAAAAGTTTCAGTCCTGTCATAAGATTGATTTCAGGTATTCTGTCTTTTGTGCTAGGAATACCAAGCTCTTTCTACATGTTGAGAACTTTAATGGTCTTTGGACAACTAAGTATGATTCTAAAGGGTTCAGTTTGCATTTCTTTTTTTTAAGTATGTTGATACCTTTGCTCTTATATAGGACCAAAACTGGTGCATGTTAATCTATTAGAGACCTAATAATTAAGTACATCATTTTATCAGTTCTGATATTTGCACCATAATCAGGATTTTACCCTGCAACAACTTTAAGACCTCTGTCTGCACATTATCAATTTAGTTATTTTACACTAGCTGCCATGCATGGGACTGAAACACCAGGATACTTAAACGAGGAGACATAGGCAATTGGTTTCCCATCAGTTTTCAGTTTATTGAAGACCTTGTTTTCATCCGCAGAAATGATAAAGCCAAGGCTTTCACATGGTATGTGTATGCAGTTAAGAACAGTTTGCTTTTATTGATATGTTTTGGTGCATATATCATCAGCATAACTAATAGGGATATTTCTGGGACACTGTGGAAACGATTTCAGAAATGTATTGATTAGTACATTGAACAAAGCGGGGCCAAGTACTCAGCCTTGAGGAGTGCCAAGTAGCATGTCTTTAACTTCACTTTTGTAGCTCTGAAACAGTACAGCTGACTTTCTGTTAGAGAGATAGCCAAGCATCCAGTGCAGCAGCTGGCCTCCTACATCTGTTTTTGCTAACTCTACAAAATAAATGGCCTATTACCATTATCAAATGCAGCTTTTAGGTCAAGAAATGTGGTGTACTTATGCTATTCATTAATTTTAGGTGACATTTGTTCTTTGATTCTGTGTAGTAGTCTTTGGACTACCCTGCTCTCAAAAGTTTTGCATAGACAACTCATCAGGGAGATGGGGCAAAGATCATCAGGTTGATTGTGTATAGGTATTAGTAAAATTAGGTTGTTGGTCCATGAGGAGGGTAAATGACCTGTGGCATTACTCATATTATACATGTTTAATAATAGGTTACCAGGTACATGTCTTAGAAGTCTAATAATTTCATAAGTGATACCATCCTCCCCAGGGGCAGTGCCCCTGCCCCTAGTAAGAGCTGCATCAAGTTCAAACTCCATGAATGGCACATTACACTCATCATATTGCTTGTTTAGCATGAATTGGGTAAGATCTCTTTCATTGGATTTGTTATACAAAACATCCCTGTTCCAGGTGGCAGCATGTTATAGCAAGAAGTAGAGCCCATTTCGTGATTAATTCATTAGCCTTTTGCATTGGTTTGGGACGAGATACTTGTTTGTTTTTCTTTCCAATGATTCTGTTTAGAGGAATGTCTTTAGTGCACTGACAAACTGTTCCTAGTCATTCTAACTTCAGTCATTCATTCCCTCATTGCTGCAAGAGATGTTTGAAATAGTTTTAATATTTTAGATGTTCAAAGCTGTCTATAGTCTTTACCTATTTGCCCACCCAGCTATAAATTTGAACTGTTTCAGTTCAGGGTCATTATTGTACTGATGTGGTCTATTGTGAGATGCATTTTTTCAACTCTTTGAAATTAATTTGCTGTGCTTAAAGAAGTTGTGTATAGAAGTCTCAAGATTAAAGTTAAAAGCTTGTACATTTGTGGGTTCATAATCTTTGTACCAGTCAGAGATATAATCTGTGAACCTTTGTTGATGTTCTTGTTTTACTATTAAGCTTTTTCTGTTCAGTCTGACAGCAGGTAAGTTGACATTAGCCATATGTATTGCAACCGTTATTGGTGAATGGTCAGACATAAGATCATCAACAATATTATAACTGTGAGTTGTCTATGACAAGTTAAAGCCTATATACATGCCAAGGATTCCTCCATAGATGTGTGTTGTTTGATTCTTACTGATGAGTTGAACATCATCATCATATGCATATGCATCCAGGAGTGGGATCAGACTTCTATCATTAGTGTTTCAGTGATGAGGTCACCCAGATTCTTGTGTCAAGTGTTAAGGTCTCCACATTAGGACAGTAGGTTCAGTATAAAGAAAGTTAGGTAAATCTGTGTGATAAAAGAGGTTGGCAGGTGCATAGGCATTTAGTGCACTGAGTGTAGAATTTCCAACATGTACCTTAATACCATGGTATTGGAATCTGTCAGGCTTTTGTGAAAATGTTGCAACATGAGGTAGTGACTGTTTTGCATATGTTAGACAAGTGTTGGTATATCTAGGATTATAGTATTTGTAATTGGGTAATTTACATGGGGGTTTGCCAGGAGGCATTTGACATTCTTGCAGACATATGACATGACATGACATCAATGGCCTCAGTAATGACCTTGTGGTTCCATCAAGAAGTGATTAGACTTCCCACCTTTTCCATACTTCAAACAGTCTCTCTTGATATTTCCTCACATAGACTTCTTTTCCAGGCTAATTCACTTTCATCACCCTCTTCCCATCCTTATCATTTTTTCTTTTCCTAAAGCCTCTACAGACTTTCATTCTTGCCTCCACCAGAGTGAGGAGACATCCCAACATCTGCCCCTCTTAACACATTTACATCCAAAAGTCTGTTTTAGCAAACCTATTAGGCAATGCATAATCAATTGACACCTGCTTATCAACTATCCCATATATATATGTCCACTTTATGAAATCAGATATTGTCAATCATCAAACATTTTTCAGCACATAGCTCCACAAGTTTTTCATCATTTTCATTCACAACACTTGGTTCCCTTCCATCAAAATTAGTGATGCACTTACTTAGCTTCTCCCAAAACAATTGCCTGTCTTCCTTGCTCCTCTCTATGCCAGGTGCATAAGCACTGAGTCACCCACCTTTCGTGATCTACTCCTATTTTTATCTTAATTAGTGTGGGCCTATCTTCCTTGCATTTTTTCACCTATTTCCATGACTCCTTAGGCAAAAGTGTCATCCCTTTCTTTACTCATGGCCTCACACTAACTCCTGACTGTACCGCTGACATATCCAAACCATTCTTCCTATTTTCCTCGTGACCTTATGTTACTCATGGCTGGAACATCTAGGTTTCTATCTTTGAATATACTACCTATCTTTCCCTTTGTGTCATCCTATTTCCATCCATACACATTCGAACACCCAAGCCGGAGTTTTTAAAGTAGATGAGCACTCCTTGATTGGCTCCTTCCTCTGTTCCATCTCTTAGAGATTGCAATAAAAGGAGGGAAAGTTTTCCACCCCCTTTTAGTCATATCCTGTAACCCTTGGAGAATATGATGGTAGTATTCTTTTTCCTCTGAAAATAAAAATAATAATAAAATGCCAAGAAACATGCAATACAATACATCATTAAACCAAGTATTTGAATATGAAGTAGGAAATACAGCTTAGAATAGTACAGGTTGAAGCTTTATAATCCAGCAACCTTGGGACCTGGCCATTGCCTTACCCTAGAAAATGCCGGAAAGCAGAAATTGTACACAAAGGGAACCTCCTATGTAAACATATGCCCGACCCCTAGTCTTGCCAACTCATTGTACATACATTTTGCTGTGTTATCAAAGATAGAACTGAGCTTAAAACATAAAATAATACAACCATTAATGCCTCCAAACAAGGTTTTTATTGTTATGTCAGATTACATCAGAAGTACATCAGGGTCAGCAGGGTCTTCATGTTCAGCAGATACTTGCACATCAGGGGCAGAAGAGGCGCAGGGAAGTGGATTTTCTGTGCTGGGATGAGCCTTGGCAGTGTTATTAAGGACCTTCTTCAACCATTGTTCCATTGTAGCTTGTTTCTGGTGCTTTAGCTTTCCCTTAATAAATTTTCTTTGAATCAAATAAACAGACATGATTTCTTATTCTGTTTTAAAGTTCCTTTGCTTCAGTCCTGCTATTAAATGTCTCATCATCTGGATACATTTATCTATAGAAATTCTTTCTTCCACTTCCTCATTTTCTGCTGCGCTCTCATGATGATCTTGTTTATTCTCACTTTGCTGAATCATCTCCACAATTTCTTGATCATTTGGTTGATAAACACCAGGCTCATCATTATCAGTGTTAATCTCTTCCTCTAGGTTTTCCTCTGTAATCTCTTTGGTTATTGCAAGACACTTTGGGTTTGTCATACTCCCCTCATACTCGACCAATTCTTGGGTCAATATCTCTTCAGTGGAAACTCAAAATCCAGAGAAGTCAGGTTCATTCCTTCCCTCGTCCCGAAATGTTAAGCTTGGCCACATTTTGTGCCAGCCACCTTGCAGTGTACTTTTATCATCTTTATTCCAGGCAGAAGCTAGTGACCATACCATATCCTTTAAGTTAAATATCCTTTAAGGAAATGGTCCATGAACTCTGATCTGTATTTAGATTTTAATGAAAGTAATATACCCTGGTCACAGGGCTGATCAGAGAGGTGCAGTTAGGAGGGAGGTATAGACCAAAAACATTGTCTTTTATGAAAAGTTCTGCTTTGGGGTGTGCTAAAATACAAAATATTTTACATTTTGAATTGAGGCAGAGTAAAGCCACGTTCACACTATTGGTTAGTTCTTGGCTTGCTGTACCCTCATCGGGCAAAGTCTGTCAGGCATGCCTGTGTTGTTGTCCACACTGTTAAGGTGGTTGGGCAGTCAACTCGCACAGTAGCCAGTAGGTGGTCAACAGGACATAAGTGCTTAATCACCATGAGCAGCAAAGTTGAAAGGAAAAAATAGCACTATGTAGCATATTGATTGCTGTGTGGAAAAAAGAAGGGGGGGGGTGCAGAAAACTATATGGTGTAAAGAGTGGTAACTTTTTGTGGTTGGCAGCACTGTTGCTCCGGATTCCAGACCAGGCATCAAACCATCGGGCAGTGTCTGGTGATTTCGCTCAACTACAGGCAAGGGCAACGTCAAAAGTGTCCAATGATGGACTCAACACTCGTGCCTGCTGGGTGTTGCCCGATGGTGTGGACACTCTTTTACAGTGTGCTTTAGCTTCACGCATGATGTAATTTTCGAACCATTCAAGAAAAAGTTTAGTTGTCATCCACCACAGTAAATAAGTGGAAGAATTTTCACTCCTTTAAAGGCCCTCTGGTGAACATTCTTACCTATTACCATCACTTGCTTTTATGTGTTCCTGCAGCATTGCTGCAGCCAAGAATTGTTACTATCTTTGGAATCCTTAACCCCAGATGGAGACTTGGGCAAGGGTTTTTTGTGGCATACGACACCAATACAGGGCAGATTCATTAGCATTATACATTTGTTCTTGGGATAAGTTTCTTGCTGCCACTTCCTGTGCAAATTCATCCATAAACTTGTCACAGCTTCCGTGTCAGAACTACACTTTTCACTGCACACACTCCGTACTGAAATTCCATGTCTCCACGTAAACTTGTGTAACCATCCTTGCGAATATTCACAGTCATAGTCTAGGTTTAGTTTTCTATGAAAAACTTTGGCCTGCTCGCTGAGCATCTCCCCAAAAATGCTTACACCTTTATAAGTGCATTGGTGCATTGTCTAATTCTGTACTCCTGACACCTTTCAAAGTTTTCTGAAACTTTATACTTTTCTGGCTTTCATTTTCAGTAAAAAACTTAGTAATCTGCTCCTTTTGTTTCTTTAAGTCATACATAGTTGACAGTCCAATCTCATAGTACTCACACAAAGTCTTTACAGGAGTTCCTTTGTCTAATTTCAGTAATTTCACCTTTTCAGGCAGAGATAATGATTGATGCTTACACTTAGTAGCACTAGCACCATCTTTTGCACCTCTTAGTCTCTTGGATGACATCTTGAAGGGCTAAAATACAGATGAATATAAGAAATTAACAGGACTGTTAATTAGCTTGGCTACAGTGTAAACAGATTTTGGTACCTTGGTGCTGCTAACAGCGCCCCCCCCTAGTGGCAGATCCATAAACTAATGGCTGCAGATTCAAAACGTGCTGGACCACAGATTGCTGGACTAGAGAGGTTCGACCTGTACCAGTGTTGTTTTTAGTACAAATACACTACACTAAGTATAGGCATGGTGTATGATTCTGATTTTTTATCTATACTCTCGGTAGTTGATCCATGTCCGCTACAACTTTACCTTTGGTATGAGTGATCCTTATTGCAGCTGAAGGCATCATGTTACAGCAGTATTTCTCAGCATGATCTGCTTGATAAACCCATTGTCTAGGTCTTTATTCACTGCAACACTTTATTATTCCTATAGGTGTAAACAGAAAGAGGAATGGGGATTTAGTGTTGCCCACAACTACCTACTTCAGGGGGGGGGGGGGAATCTGGATTTTGGCCATCCTTATTCTCTCTTCCCACATAAAGTGTACCCAATAAAACCTTGTCCACCCCCATACATTTTCAGAGGCAATACATGAATAGGGTTTATTGTGGGTATATGACACACTCAGGGTACATTTGGTTGCTGAGACTAGAGTGAGCACCAGCAACCTGCCTCATGTGGCTCAGGCTATCTTAAGGAAGAATGTTATTTCTTTACTTTTTCTGGCTGCCCCTTCAGTTTGGGAATTTTGCTTCTGGGCAGTGTATTTCTTCCACCTATGCTTGAAAATGGTTGGCTCTTACCTTTCTAACGAGGAGAGAGCCTGCATTCTTGCCTGGAAGCAAGAGAATGTGGGTACACATGAGATTTCTAAAAGCACTGGGCCCTCAAAATGCAAGATCAGGTGGCTGTTTGCCAGCACTTGTGACCTCCCAGACAATGTCATCCCACCACCAAAACCTATCCCAGGAAACCAAAGGAAGACTTCTAGATCCACAGATAAGCTAATGAGAGAAGTATTAAAGCAACCCTCCATTTCAGCACCTGAACTTAAGAAAAACCATCCAAAACTTCAAGGAAAACTCTTTCAAAGAACCTTCACATTCCCTCCTGCAAGCCAGCTGCCAAACCCCTGTTTACAAAGAAAAAGCAATGCAAATGACTTGAATTTGCACAGGAATATAATCTGGAGGAGGAAAAGTGAAGTAAGGTGATATTTTCTGATGAAAGTTCTCAAGGGTGCCAGCTGGTATGACTGTTGCTTTACAGTAAAGCCGATGAAGCACCCAGATAGCGTGATGATTTGGGGTTGCTTTATTGATGCAATGGGTAGGGTTGGGTTTTACTTTTTAAGTGAAAATATTAGAATGAATGGAAAGCAGTATATTAAGGTGTTAAGGTGCTAAAGGACCATCTGCTTCCTTTTTATGAGGTATTTGGGAGTGGTCACTTTATGCTGGATAGTTTCTCCTGCCATAAGGCTGAAAAGGTGATGAATTGGTTATCAGAGAAAAATCTTTAACTCCTGATATGGCCTGGGAACTCCTAAGACCTTAACCCAATCAAGAACTGCTGGAACCAGATAAAACTCATGTTTGCCTCCTGCAACACCTCAACAGTGTCTCACCTCACTCAGGACATCAAGACCCTAGTACCCAAAACATAAGATCTAAGAGTTCTTCAGGGACTTTGCCAGTTCCATGCCCAGACATCTGCAATTGGTAATCAAGGCCAAAGGAGAGATGGCACTCTGACATTTATAAATACAATCATAACAGAGACCATCAAATCTATGGCCCCTGGTCCCCTACTACCAATGAGGAGGGCTCTGGCAGTAGCAGTACCAGCCCCTCTCATGACTTTTCCCTCTCTGTTAGACCTTCCTCTTTTTCTGTTCACTATACCAACATTTGTGGTCTCTAGTAACCTCTCCTCAGTTTAACACCATCTGTCTAGTACCTCTCCTTATATCTTACTTCTCTCTGAGACAGTTGGTTCATGACATTCTCGCTAATCCCTTACTCATATCTAACTATAACCTCAACTCATGATTCTGGTTCAAAGGTGGTGTTTATGCTTATTCCAATATCAACACACCTGTTGCATGCCTTGAGGGCCTTGAGTCCCCAAACTTTGATGTTATGTGGCTCAAGGTCTGTCTCCCTACTACCACACTTTTCCTCTGTTTTACCTATTGCTCTCTTAATTCTACAAATCTTATTTCCTTCTTCGACTGTCTGAACTCCTGCCATGAGACTGTGAAATCCTCTCACATGCAAGCCAAGATCCTCTACCTTGGGGATTTCAGTGTTCACCATAGAGAATGGTTGAATTCCTTCCATACGGATAGTAGAAGGATTGAAGTCCTCATGTTCTCCGTTCTCAATTATCTCCCATTCTACCCACATTCCTGACTGCTGTGATCACTCTCCTAATATTCTGGGTTTGTTTTTCACCTCTAGTACATCCTGTTGTAAATACACAATCTCGCCCCAATTGGTTCATCTGATCACACTCTCATAAATGAATCTATTTTAACAGCACCTCCCATCCAGAGCCTCTTCTAATCATAAATACTGGCACCTCAACAAAGCTGACTGGAATAACTCATGTAACTCCTTTTCTGACTTTCCTTGGGTAAGTCTCTTATGTGGTGATACTTCTGTTTCCACCAGACACATGGCAGAGGTTATTCTTTTGGGAATGGAAGCATTTATCCCCTCTTCCTCCAAAGCGACCTCTTCATCCAAACCATGGTTTGGCCATTCAGGCAAGGGACCAGGCATATTGGGTTTGGAAAAACTCTCCTTCCTCTGGTTCCCACTCATCTTTTATCACTGCCCATAATTGCAGCAAGCATGTTATATGTGAGGTGAAATGTTCTTTTATTCAGAGGAAGTGCGATGAACTCTCCTTGTTCTCTGGTCTTTAGCTAAGGGCATCTCTAACGACTTCTGTCACTCTAACTTTCCTTTACTTTTCCATTCTGATAGTACTATAGCTGTCTCTCCCATAGGCAAAGCAACTCTGATACCCGTTTCTCTTCTGACTCCACCTTGGATGACTCTAACATTCTACCCCGAGATGCTCCCCTTACTAATTGTATGCCTCTTCCCTTCATCTCTTTTTAGACTGTCCAAAAAGTGCTTCCTTCTCTGGACACAAGCAAGGCTTATGGCCCTGATGGCATCCATCCCCATGTACTGAAACATGTGCCTCTGAATTTGCACCTGTGCTTGTTCGTCTGTTCCGTTTCTGTTTAAAAAACAAAAGTTTTCCATCTCCTTGGAAGCATACATTGATACATCCCATCCCTAAGAAGGGTGACTATTCTGACCCCTCTAACTGTTGTCCTGTTGCTTTGACATCTACCATTTCCAAAGCCTTTGAATCTCTTCTCAACTCCCATATCCTTAACACCTCGAAAATCACAGTCTTCTCCCTGATCACCAGTATGGCTTCTGTAAAGCGAGACCCACTGGTGATGTTCTTTCCTATCTTACTAATGTCTGGGCATCATCCCTGAAAGATTCTGAGGAGTTATTTAGTTGCCCTTGACATATCTAAGGCTTTTGACAGGGTGTGGCATCAGGGTCTTATCTCTAAGCTCCCCTCCCCTCTTATGGCTTCCCTCCCTCACTTTGCTCCTTCATGTCTAGCATCCTCTCCAGCCGATCTATCTCTGTGGTTGTTGATGGATCAGCCTCCCCCCTTTTCTCCAACAGTGGTGTCCCTCAAGGTTCTGTCCTGGCCCCTATGCTTTTTCTCCTTTTTTTAAAACAATTTCCTCTCCTCCACAAATAATCCAATGCACTCATACGCTGACAACTCATCATTGCATTCATCCACAACTTTCAATTCTGCTTCCTCTTCTCTCACTCAATCTGCATCTCATCTTGACTCAGCTTCCTCAGTAAATGCAGATTTGGACAGGATATCTCAGTGGGGTAGACAAAATATTGTTAAGTTTAATGCCTCCAAGACCCAATTTCTACCCATCTCTATCGAAATTTCCTTACAACTCTCAGCTCTCTTTGACAGTTCTGTAATTCCACCTCTTTACTCAATGAACATACTTGGTATTACTGTAACATCCACTCTTTCTTGGAAACCCCACACTACAGGAATAGCTAAGTCTGCCTCAAAGAAATTGGGTGTCCTTTTTAGATGTTGAAACTTCTCTTCTGAACAGTTGCTCAGTTTATACAAGGGATTGATTTGTCCTTGAATGGAGTACTGCTCTCACATTTGGGGTGGTTCTAGCTCTGTATGCTTACTTGTCAGAGTTGATTCGAAAGCGATCTCACATAAATTTTCCCAGGCTGATACTTCTAAACTTGATCCTTTGCCCTACGCCACAAATTTGGTTCATTTTCCCTTTGGTTTTTTGCTCCTGAGAAGTGGCTGCTTTTCTCTCACTCTCTCTCTCTCTCTCCCCTACTAGCTAGACCACACAATACTCTGCAAGCTGCTGCATCATGTGATTATTGTGTGGCCATCAGCAGCAAAACGTTGGGCCATTTCGATTCCTGCTTCTTTTCCTACTCATCAAAGCTTTGGAACTCTCTACCTTCTCATGTCTTTCCCAATAACTATGACCTGGCACATTTCAAAGGACAGGTCTTCACTTCCAAAATTCATAAATACTTTCCCTTGAATTTTCTTTTTCCATTTCATAATTTTCTCTATATATCAATTAAGGCCCGGCCTTGATGTGGACTAATGTATAAGTGTGACGCTGCCTTTTGAATATACATGGGGAATGGAGGTATTTTGTGGACACTGTTCATTTGGGGTCTAGTTTTATCTTGGAGCAAACATATTTTCTTAGCTTAACACAGACAACTTGCATTCTTCTTGTGACCCATCATTTGAGAAACTGCATTAAAGGCTCACTGCATCAATTTATATGCATGATCAGGAATTTTTCTAACTAATGTAGTGAGCAAGCCAAGAACTCTGGTGATATCAGTACCATGTTGACCAGTGTTACAATACTTTAAATTGTCTATTTTTACTTTAAATCCAATGCTCCTCTTCTTTCCACAAGCAAAATACTCACTTAAGCACTTTCCACTCATAGTTGTAGGAGTTAGTGGAGGCCATACATAAACTTTTATTTTCCATGTCAGAGCACCAGACATTGGTGTTTAGGTGTATGTAGAGCAAAGGAAATCTCATATTAACAACCCTGCTTAGGTATATATAGTAGAAACAGTAATTCTTTCACCATCATGGATATTACCTGATTCCAGAGATTTTAGTAAATTTACAAATGGACAAAGTACCTTAAATTCATTTTGTAATTAAAGTCTCTGAAAGATTATTAAAAATAAGAAAAATATTCTCCACAGGTCAAGAGGTAGAAGCCGCCGACGTAGATCTCGATCTCGGAGCCGAAGGTCGAGGTCTCGCTCCAGATCTAGGGAGCCTAGACGGGAATACAGGGATAATTCAACTTCATTGGAAAGATACCGTTCACATTCTCAAGATAAAGACCAACGAGAAGGCAGATTTGGTCGATTCTAGAAAATTCATTAATCCTTACTTTTTGTGTTTGTAGTAGTTGATCAGAGAGTAGTTAAATGGTGTTATTCTTACAAAAAAGAAACTGTATCTTTGGGATACACTTGGTTTTGGTGCAGAAGTTTATGTGTATTTTATTTGGAAGGATAAAATTTGCTAACTTTTATTTTAAAGCACTTCAGTATTGTAAGGTATGCTATAATTGGTAATCTCAGCATGAATGTAAGACTTTAAATGCCCAAGTATCCAAGAAAAATTTAGTCAGCCATTTAGCTCTTTTTATTTTATCACAATCCTTAATTTAATTGTACTTTGATAGTTGACATATGAAGCTAGAGATTAATTGAAAATCTGTAGGATGAATCATTGAGATTAAATAATTGTTTTCTATTCTTCAGAATGAATTCCCATAAAGAAACTAAATGACACAAAACCACTCTCCATCAGTAGAAATAAGAGAACAAATTCATACCAAATAACATTATCACTAACCTAATCAGTGAACAACAGAGTTGAAACTGGCACTCCTTCCTCAACACAATCAATCACAAGACACAGCAACCAGCTCTGATGCATTTAGAAAAAAATCCATGCTGAGTGCATTGCACCAGTCCAGCACTCTTGTGAAGCACAACTGACCCATCCCAATGAAATCACTTCTATAAAAGAACACAAACATACTCATCAGAAACTACTAAAAAATCAGCCACAAACCAATCTCACCCCTAAACATAAAAGTAATGAAAAACATACACAAAATTTATCCACATTTCACTCCTGCTGATACAAGCAATGAAATCAAATTTTCACATAAAACACTTGCCTGCTTGCAATCCAAGCACCTACAGCTAACTTCAACTACTCTTGGTTACACAACAAAATAATATTACAACATAATACCAATCCTAAAATCTCAAACAAACACACACACTCCTGCTCAGTATCATTTCTATCCTCAGTATCCAAACACTGTCAAAAACTGATTCACTAGAGGATTAAACAACATCCCACTCAATCACATCACAACACTCTAACACCACAGTAGCAACATCAAACATGCAGCACTACATTACACAAATGGAACAACGACTCACCCAGAACAGAATGTCAGCATCTCATTAGAAGTCTTCAATCACCCTTTTAACCGCAGACATACATAAATCCAGCTCACACCCTCCAGTCACATAGAATGAACAATCTCTCTCTGTGAACAAAACACCAACCATTCTAGACATTCAATCCAATAATATGAACACAAAGGCAGTACTAACTGGCATCAGATTAGGACAGGAAAAAGAATCCCTTAACATCTTATACAAAAAATTCACCCACTCAACTTTAAATTATACCTCATCTACATAGTCTTTCACCCTCTAGAGCAAATATAACAAAGCTGCAAACTATATCAAATAGTTTACTCACAACAATCATTGGCTGCCCAGGGTGGTACTACCGTTCTGACTGAGGAGTGTTAAAGTGGTGCCCGGAACCATCCTACACTCTCCAGGTCAGGATTGCTGGTCTTACTTCCTGTCTCATTGAAATGGGACTACTGGGCTAGTCCTACCATCTTCTTCCTACAAGCACCACACACCTAATCATACCTTGCTTATTATTATTATTTCTTTTTTCACATAAGTACTCTTGCCAGTTCCTATCCGCTCTAACATTTATAAGCTCGTACCGACAATGTCTGTACAACCTATGGCCATGGCCCC
>JAYMFT010069290.1:0-14635 GCA_038088735.1 Panulirus argus
TCTGCAATTTCAATGAATCTTCATCTGAGTTTATTACGGCCCCTATTTTTGTATCATCGGCAAATTTACTTAAGTCGTTAGTTATTCCCATATCGAAATCATTAATATATATAACGAAAAAGAGTGGTCCCAAGACTAACCCCTGAGGAACACCACTGGCTTAATTGCCCCAGTAACTCCGTCGATGCATACCTTCTGTTCTCTATCAGTGAGCCCCGCAATAACCCAGTTGAATACACAACCCCGATGCCGTGTGCCGCTATCTTCCTGAACAGACGCTCATGAGGTACTCTGTCAAAAGCCTTACTTAAGTCTAAGTATTCAACTTCATAACTCTTACCCTGATCAACAGTTTCATAAACTTTGTAAAAGAAGGAGAGAAGGTTCCTTTGACATGACTTCCCTTATGTAAATCCATGTTGTGAATCCCTAATGAGACCATGTTTCTCCAAGTGTTCCAGCATTTTCTCCGCTATAATTGATTTAAGAAATTCACCCACAATAGATGTTAAGCTGATAGGAAGGCAATTAAAAATGGGAACGACATTTGCTGTCCTCGATCACTTAGGAACTACGCCTAATTCCAGAGACTATTTAAACATATCTAAAAGCGCAACACTCACTTCCTCTTTAATTCTTTGAAGACCCTCGCATAAATACAACCTGACACAGGACTCTTGTTTACTTTTAATCGTTCAATTTCTTTCAAAATATCAAATTTATTTATTTCTATATCGCATAGCTTCCCGCTTTCGTCCTTTCCTGTAATTTTGTTGTGGAACTGCAATGTTTCTGTTCTCCTCCTGCGTAAATGCTGATATGAAGTGATTATTCAAAACTTCACACATTTCAATCTCACCATCAACTAATCTACCAGAATGCGATTTCATAGGTCCAATTTTCTCCCTAACCATCGATCTGTTGTTCATTTGGGAAAATCCCTTGGCATTTTTTTTTCTTCCATAGCTATCTTGATTTCGTAATTTCTCTAAGCCTTCCTAATCTCTGATTTTACCATTCTCCTAATCTGCGTTAGCTGATCAGTAAACTGTGTTTCCCCCGTTTTACCTTGTTGTAAAAGCCCTTCCTCTGCCCTATAAGGTGTTTTATTCTACTATTTAGCCATTTTGGGTCATTATTGTTGGTCCTATTTTGCCAATATGGAATATTCAATTCTTGTCCACTTAAGTTTTCTACGGAAACTTCCACACTATTAATGGTCTCCCCTGCCTCACCCACACTTGACCTGACACTACCTCTAAGCTGATCTGATTCACCTGAGTGACCTGAACCCACGTCGTCTGACCTCACCCAACCTTCAGTCAACACAAGCAAAGTATCTACGTAGCCCCGCAAACTTGGCCTTACGAAAGTCGGAAACGAACATTTCAGTCTCAGTCCTATTCACATTACTCATTATATAAAATTTTATTTCTTTGTGGTCACTATTATCTAACTGTCCTCCCACCTCAATTTCGTCTATTACGTTGTTTGCATGTGTCAGCAACAAATCTTAAATGTTATCAATCACCCTTGGTCCCATCGGAAATGTGCTGTGTTATTAAATACTCTTGGACTGCGTCCATAAATTCCTCTGACTCAACATCTCCTGTATTAACCTCCCAGTTAACTGTACTGAACTCGAATCACCTAGAATACATACATTCTAATCACAAGCCTTCCTAATTTCATCCCATAAAGATTTCCCCTCAGACTATCTAAGCTGGGGAGTCTGTATAGTACTCCTAATAATAACCTTTCATTGTTTTCATCTATTTCAACCCAAATCGATTCTGTAGTTTTTGTTACTCTAATGTCACTTCTGTCACAGCTTTTAATATTATCCGTAATATACAGTGCAACCGCACATCCTCTCCTCTCCTTCCTATCAGTCGTGTAAAGTTTGTGTCCATTAATAGAATACCCTGACAACAGATCCCTATCTTCTAATTTCATCTATGTTTCAGTTAAACATACAGTAACTATAGATTCGGTGCTATCTATTGCCCTCAAATGATAATCTTCTCTCTTAAACTCCAACAATTCGTATAGAATACATAAAGTCCCTCATAATTTCCTACATTACCTCCCTTTCTTTTTCCGTATTTCTTAATACCTCCTTGACTAGGCTCTTCTTGGCATTTATGTCCCCGACCCCTGACTCTCGTTCCTTGACCCAAACCATCTAATGTAAAAAAAGACACCCCTCAGACCTTCCTCAAAAAGCACCGAGCAAATTGAACAACTTCCATCCTAGACAAATGCGCCCCATACCTAGCATACACAGAATCCCTGCCATAGAAGGTGTTCCTTTGGTCTAGGAAGGGGACAATCCTAGCCCCGCAATAATCTCTTTTACCTGTTCTAATGTTTATCATTTAGGTACTGATCTCCACCATTTCACCACTTCCCTCTTCGTTTTCTGTACTGACCCATCTTCTAACCAATCTACGATTACGTAAAGTGGATCTGAGTTTTATACAGGGAATAGTAAGTTCTTGGACATTAGTTAAGATTCTTTCAGTAATGTTTTACACGTTATCTACCGTCTGGCATGATATTAGGTCAACCATGGAGGTCGTGGCCCCTACTATGTCAGTGTACACAAGAAACAAAGAGCCACTCCTGACCCACCAGTACCCATGGAACAAAGCCCCGCATCCAATCTCCAATTACCAGAGGAACAAGGCTCCCGCCGGAACCTGCACCTGCCGAGAAACAAGGTTCCCGCCGGAAACTGCCGAAGAACAAGACTCCCGAAGGAACCTGCACCTGCCAAGGATGCGTGGACGTGGGTGAGTGGCTGGAGATGTGTTGCTACGTATGCGTAGATGTTGCGCGGGCGTGTGCCTGCGGGTGCCTGGTTGTGTGTGTGGGATTCATGCGACTCATATGATATACCAAAATCATTGTTATTGGCTACAAACACATAATTTATATTTTCGTTGCCCATGAAAACATCGGTAAAAACTTGGGTAAAGCGATTATGAAAATGTTGCTCATTTATTTTATTGCATATCAAAAAGTTTCTCTGATTTACATATGAGGAATCATTTTGTCTGGAGTCTAATTTTTTTACAACTGAGAATATTCTTTTGATTAACATCTTCCTCAGTTCCAGCCCTGATCTCATGTTTCCCCTAACGCCTTTCTGATATCACAGTCATAATATTTATAAAGTAACATTCATCAATATTTATTTTTCTGCACTTCGTATTTTGAGCAAAAATTGTTTTTGCAATATTATTCATTCTTTTTTCAGGATACAGATTAATCAGGTAACTCCAATCTGTAACCAGGGTAATACACCAGAATTATGGTCAAAGCTGACGATCTGTACTGTACATGTGGGTCAGGAATTGCTGTTGTATAACTCGAACAGTCATCATCACATGTGAATGGACAAGAAAATCGATAACTATTACAAATATGATATCTAATGTAAACTTTATCGTCGCACTTTCCTAATATCTTTGGGAACGATCATCAAAACATTATTTCAGCCATAAACAGAACTTTATTTATGAAAAGGTTATACAGTAATATTGACAGTTGTCATAAATTGCAAGAGTATCATTTAGTGTTTCTAAATGGTTAAAACACCATCTATATAGGATATGAATGACAAGAGGATAGTTTGACCGATTGATTAAGGACGGAATCCGTAATTATTGACATATGACTATACAATGACACTTTCATTGATTGCAACTGATAAATATTTACAGACAAATTTAGGGACTTCACCGTACAGATTCTCCTTGTTATCACGCATTGGCATCATGCATAACATCAACAAAATGCATTCATGTCAACTTCTGTGTCACAGCCTCAACGATAATGATCGCAAGACTTGTAGTCAGCGCTGCCTACCTTCCTACCGCCGCTACTGATGTCGTTGTCCCGGTTGATCATGACGGGATCAGTTTCTTCCACCATATTGCAATCATCATCACTGTTAATCCTGCTGACGACATCATAACTAGTGTTGTCCTGGTCGCTATTACTATCGCCTTCACTGTTACTGCTGGTGTAGAGGCAGCCAGCAGTGTGGTGAGAGGCATCTTGGCTCCTGCTTACCCATGCGCCAATGTCAGCACGCAGGTCGGGGAGGCGTGTGTAAGAGCCATACTCCAGAGGCTGACGAGTGAAGGAATTCCTGAGATACACTAGCAGCAGGTGCATCAGCGTCGACTCGTCCACCACCATCTTCGACGACGTCAGAAGCGCGGGCGCCTCCATCAACGTCTGTGTCACTCTGTCCATAATCCTCTCGTGACACTCATCCGTCAATCTTTCGTGTCCATGAGGGAGGTGGTACAAAGGGCGTTGCAGATCCAAAGCCTATCTGTTGAGATCTGCCAGAGCATGACCAGGATCACGTCGTAGCGCCGCCGTCACAAACTTTGGCTTGTCATAATCACCCAAAGTCTTAAAAGTGTCGTCAATGGAAGAGATAATCCAAGAGCACTGACTTGCTTCATCATCCTGTGAGGTGTAAGCGACATTTAGGACGGAAGACGTGGCGATGACGAGAGTGGCTGCAGCCATTTGCGCTAATCCAGATGTTGAGTTAGAAGAATTTATGGACACCGTCCAAGATTGTTTTCTAACACAACTCACTTCCGAGGGGACAAGGGGTGATAACATTTTAGGTTTGCTACTGACAAATGCAAGTAACCTTATAGATGAAGTTGAGGTGGGATGACCACAAGGAAATAAGATTCAACATAATGAAGGATGTGAATAGGAAGGAGAATGAAAAGTTCGTTCCCGACTTTCGTAAAGCCAACTTTGGGAGCTACATAGATACCTTGCTTGTGTTGATTGGGTGTGGGGTCAGGTGATTCACATCAGCTGAGCGGTAGTGTCAGGTCAACTGTGGGTGAGGCAGGGGAGACCATTAATAGCGTGAAGTTTCCGTAGAAAGGTTTCAGGTAACAATCGAAAGGGAAGAAGAATTCAATACTCGATATAGGCAAAATAGGACTAACAATAATGACCCAAAATGGCTAAATAATAGAAAAAAAACTTATAGGGCAGAAGAAGGCCCTGTACAACAAGGAGAAACGGGGGGGAAACACGGTTTACTGATCAACTAACTCAGATTAAGAGAATGGTAAAATCAGAGATTAGGATAGCTAAAAAAAAGTTACGAAATTAAGATAGCTAACGAAACGCAAAAACAACGCCAAGGGATTTTTCCAAATGAACAGAACGAAGGTAAAGGAAAAACTTGAACCTTTCAAATCGCATTCAGGTAGATTAGTTGATAGTGAGATTGAAATGTGTGAAGTTTTATATACTCACTCCATACCAGTATTTACGCAGGAGGAGAACAGAAACATTCCGGTTCCACAGCAAGTTCACAGGAAAGGACGAAAGCGGGGAGCTATGCGATATAGAAATAATTAAATTTGATATTTTGAAAAAATAGAGCAATTAAAAGTAAACAAGAGTCTTGGGCCATATGGTATTTATGTAAGGAGGAAGTATTATGTATTAAACAGTCTCTAGAATCAGGCATAGTTCCTAAGCATTGGAGGATAGCAAATGTCATTCCCATTTCTATGAAAGGGGATAAATCCATTGCCTCTAATTATCGTCCTACCAGCTTAACATCTATTGTCGGAAAATTTCTTGAATCAATTATGGCGGAAAAATAAGGGAACACTGGGAAATATGATCTCATTAGGGATTCACGACAAAGCATTTGAAACTGTTGATCAGGGTAAGAGTTATCATATTGTATACTTAGACTTAAGCATGGCTTTTGACATAATACCTCATGAGCGCCTGCTCAGAAAAATAGCTGCACGCGGCATCGGGAGTTGTGTATTTAACTGGATTAGGGCGTATCTCACTAAAAGAAAACAGAGGGTATGCATCGACGGAGTTACATCGGACTGGGGCAATGTCGCTCGTGATGTTCCTCAGGGGTCAGACTTGGGACCGCTCTCATTCATTATATATGTTAACGATTTCGATATGGGAATAACCAGCGACTTAAGTAAATTTGCCGATGATATAAAAATAGGGGCCGTAATAAACTCAGATGAAGATTCAGTGAAATTGCAGAATGCAAAGGCGAATGACAAAAATGATCCCTGGAATTAGAAACCTCACTTACAAAGAAAGGTTAAAAAAGGCTGAATTTACACTCACTTAAGAGGAGGAGGGCTAGAGGGGATATGATTAAAGTTTTTAAATGGGTGAAGGGTATTGGTAAAGGTAACATGAACACAGTTCTTAGAATGGCGCCATCGGATAGGAGAAGAAATAATGGATTTGAATTAATAAAAAATAGATTCTGGTCGGATGTGGGTAAACATTGGTTCGGGAATAAGGCAGTAGACTCATGGAATAAGTTGCTGGGTACAGTAGTAGAAGCTAGGTCTTTAGGTAGCTTTAAACGAAGGTTAGATGTGTCTATGGGTTCAAGCGGCTGGTTCTAGGGTGGACAAATAAAAAGCCAGGATCATTAAAGTGGTTTCAAGTATGTTACCAGAGAGGATCAAGGAATGAATGATATTTTGAATAAATGCTTTCTCTTCTTGCTGAATATCACATACCAATTTCTCACCAATCATGTTGATCCACTGGGCCCATGTTTTCTCTATAAATATTGAGCAATTCACATCTATCAGTATCAACTTTGATTTGCTATGTTACTCTAATGCTTGCAATTTGCTAAGATCTCTTTGAGGAGCTATGGAAACTGTAACTGTATTCATTTTCCTTCATAATTTTGTGTCGTCGGCATATCAACTCTTATTGCTCGTGACATCCTTGTCTATTTCATCAGTGCATATCATGATTGATAGAGGTCCCAAGACAAATCCCTGCGGAACGTCACGGATCACCTGTTTCCATTTGGATTTATGATAATCCTCTACGTGCTGTTAATCAGCCATGCTCTTATCTAGTCTAGAACTCCCCCACTATTGCCATGTGTGTCGACTTTCTCATAAAACCTCTCATGAGACACTCTATCAACAACCTTACTCATATCGAAGTCGATAATACCATACTTTACATCATTATTCATTGCTTTAAAAATCTCTAAACGACAATAAATTAATGACACAAGATCTGCCTTTAATAAAAGAAAATGATGTAAATCATTTATCAGCATTCATTTTCTTATATGAGCTCTGATTTCATCTGATATTATTGCCTCAAGACACTTCCCCACTATGACACCAGACTAATCTTTCATAGTTTTAAGTTAAGGACCTGACACCCTCTTTCAAAACGGGAATGACATTAGCTGCCTTCCTTGATTTGCTTATAATCTCTGATCTCAGTCCTCTTTAAATACATGCACTATTGAAAGGTTACACTTCCCTTACACATTTTTCATCCTCTTGGATACGTTTCTTCGAGTCCTGGAGATTTATTTGACTTTAGTTTATACCTGGCTTAGATCATCGTCTCTCGTTACAATAAAGCTATATAATTTATCTTCATCATTTCCTCTGTGTATCATTTCGATCTGAATTCCGGTGGTTTGATCTTCTTTGGTAAATACAGAAAGCATTTATTCAAAATATCATTCATTCCTCGATCATTATCTGGTAGCATACATGAAACCACTTTAATTGATCCTGACTTTTTATTTGTTTTTTCTTTTTAGCATATATGAAAGAATCCCTTACTGATTCATTTACACTCCTTGGCCTCTACGATCCCATTATCTCTTGCGGCTTTTCTGATGTTTCTCGCTAACTTTAGGTACTGATCCCCACCAATTCACCACTTCGCTCTTCATTTTTCTGTACTGACTCATCTTCTAACCAATAATGTATTTCAAACTACTTGTCATCTATAACTGGGATTACGAAGATCGGATCTGAGTTTTGTACAGGGAACAGTAAGTTCTTGGACATTACTTAAATTTTTTTTGAAATGTAGTACAGGTCATCTACCGTCTGGCATGATGTAAGGTCAACCATGGACATCATGGCCCTCCGCGATGTCAGTGTACCCAAGAAACAAAGCCCAACTCCTGACCCACCAATACCCATGGAACAAAGTCCCCTATCCGATCTCCCATTAGCAGAGGAACAAGGCTCCCACCCCAGCCCACCTACAACCGAGGAACATGGCTCCCGCCGGCCCCTACACGCACCAAGGAAAAAAGCTCCCCGCCGGCCCCTGCACCTGGCAAGGATGTATGGTTGTGGGAGTGTACCTCCGGATGTCTGGTTGTGTGTGTGTGTTTCATGCGACTCATACGATTCACCAACATTATTGTTATTGGCTTTGATTATATAAAACATATTTTCGCTGATCATGAAAACATAGGTAACATCTAATAGGACGAAAAAAATATATATTTTTAGTGATAATGAAAATATTGCTCATTCATTTTCCTTTACATCAACAACTTGGCCTGAATCAGATCTACGAGGAGTGATTTCGTCTGGAGTTTAAGTTTTATACATCTGAAAAAAAAATTATTAACCTCTGCATCAATTACAACCCTGTTTCCCTCTACACCTTTCTGATATGCCAGTCATGGTATTCATACAGTGACAGTCATTCGTATTCATTTTTCTGCCGTTCAATATCCAGCAGAAACTGCCTTTACAGTATCATTTCTTCTCTAAAGATACAGGTTAATCAGGTGACTCCAGACTGTAACCAAGGCATAAACTATAATTCTAATCAAAGCAGACGATCTGGACAATACATGTGGGTCAGGAACTGCTGCTGTGTAACTCGAAGTCACTATCACATGTGAATGGACCAGAAAATCAATAATTATTATAAATATTATAGCATCTAATGTGAACTTTATCGTCACACTCTCCTAATCTCTTTGAGAATGATCATCAAAACATAAAGTCAGGCCATAAACAGAACTTTATTTATGAAAAGTTATTCAGTAGTATTTACAGTCGTCGTATATTACAAACAGTATCTACAGCGGTTGCAAATGGCTAAAACACTATACACAGAGGTTGTACGTGACAAAATGACATTTTGACTGAAAACTTAAGGACAGAATTCGTAATTATTGATAAATGACTATACAATAACATTTGGTTGATTGCAACTGATGGTATCTATAGACAAATTCAGGGACTTCACCGTACACATTCTCCTTGCTATCACGCATTAGCATTATGCATGCCACCAACAAAATGTATTTGTGTCAACTTCTGTGACACAGCCTCAGCTATAAGGATCATAAGACTTGTCAGCGCTGCCTTCGTTGCTGCCGCAGCTATTGATGTCGTTGTCTGGGTTGATAAGGACGGGTTCAGTTTCTTCCACCATATTGTTATTATCACCATCACTGTTGATGCTGCTGGCGACGATATAACCAGTGTTGTCCTGGTTGCTATTAGTATCATCTTCACTGCTACTGCTGGTGTAGAGGCAGCCAGCAGTGTGGTGAGAGGCAACTTGACTCCTGCTCACCCAGGCATCGATGTCAGCAAGCAAGTCGGGTAGGCGAGCGTAAGAGCCATGCTCCAGAGGCTGACGCGTGAAGGGATCCCTGGGAGACAGGAACAGCAGGTGCATCAGCGTCGACTCGTCCACTACCATCTTCGACGACGTCAGTAGCACGGGCGACTCCATCACCGTCTGCGTCACGCTGTCCATGAACCTCTCGGGACACTCCTCCGTCGACCTCTCGTCCCCCTGAGGGAGGTGGTACAAGGGGCGCTGCAGGTCCAGAGCCTGTCTATTGAGATCCGCCAGAGTATGACCATGATCACGTCGTAGCGCCGCTGTCACGGAATGTGGCTTGTCGTAATCTGCCAAAGTTCTAAAAGTGTCGTCAATGGAAGAGATGATCCAAGAGCACTGACTTGCTTCATCATCCTGTGAGGTGGAGGCGACACTGAGGACGGAAGACGTGGCGGTGACAAGGGTGGCGGCAGCAATTTGTGCCAATCCAGGACACTCATAGGCCTCCAGGACAGGCATCGTCGTCAACAACAGATCCAACAGCAGAAAAGTACTATGAAATTTTGACATCGTTACGAACCCGCACATGAGGCCCATCTCATACATCTGCTGCACCTTCTCTGCCATCTGGCCCGCCAGCTCCAACAGGTGCGCCAGACAACGAGCTTCGGGTCCAACCTGCAAGTCTCTCACCTGCTGTACAGCAGCAGCAGCCACAGGATCCAGGTAACCGTGTCTCTGGACGCCTTGTAGCACCTTCATGAGCGGAAAAGTGAGGGCGCGCAGCCCCTCTTCGGTTACCAAGTGATCCACAGACAAGTAGACGCTTGTAGCCACCAAACCTGATGTTATCTGCGTTCCCAGATCTGAATTCTGAAAATCGGATTCCGTATACAGTTCAATGAGACGAAGCATTTCCAGACGCAGATGGAAGTTGGGGCAAGTTTCAGGGTCGTTAAACACTTGCATCACCCAGAGTTTCAAACAGGATGACTGGGTCAGGCTGACCAGGTTGACAAAACACGGTTCCCAGCTCCAGAGGTGGGCGATGAAGTTCCACACGACGGTTTCCCAGCGGCCCGTCACTACAATGGACGAGCCCATCAGCCTTCTGGCCACACACTCGGCCATGTATATGCCTAGGAACGCTTTCTTCACAGCCACGCTCGCGGAGCCTTGGTAACCGAAGAGGACCTTCGAAGCCTTCTCTGCAATGTTCATCGCCTGCAGAAGGTGATTGACACATATATTGCTGCTTGCGATCCACGTTCTGGCCGAGTTATACACTTGCCAACCGGCACTACACTGGTCACTGGAGTCACTGTTCACAGGATGAGTAGCCAGTAATTCATGGAGTTCGTTCAAAGATTCTGTCAGACTATGATTGGAACAGTCTTCCATTGTCACCAAAAGACTTCGTCCGTCTAACATGAACAAATGAATCACTAAGAGAGTCTCCCTTTATGATAACTGTCCGGGTGACCGTGTTCCTCACGTTCAGGTTCCTCTGGCCCAGCCCTGCACCTCACCGTGATTGGCCGACGATGTTGGTTCTGTCCGCCCATTGGTGAAGTCCACTTGGCAGTTTCAGCGACGATTTCCCGAAGGTGAAGTGACGGAATAATGGAAATATAAATGACAGCACCTTTATCTTACAACTGTCTACTTGTCTCCACAAAGAGCTTAAGTTTTTCAAGGAATTTTCGGTATATTGCTGGATGTAAGTGTCTACTTGGAAAAAAGGTACAGATCAAACACTGCATTTGTATTTCTTGTATTTAAAGACTAACCACCTTCGAGGGTTTATCTAGAGGTGAATTTTTTTTGTCTGATTAACTGACTAAATGTTTACATGAGAAAGACAGACAACAGGAGGCCTGATTGGCCCACGACTGGGTTGTTTGTTAAAAAAATAAAGTTTAGATTGACAAGAATATGTAATTCCGATCAGCCATTTTTTTAAGATATTACCGACTTCCCGCTGCTGCACATTAGCCCTCTACTGTCCCCGTTACCGCTGTCGCTTATACAGTTTATTTCTGGCGTTTTTCCCAAATTATACCTGAATTTATAAAGTATTTGTCTAAACGATGATGGTAACAAATTCCAGTGCTCAACACACCTATAGGAAAAGAATCTTTTTCCCACGTCCCAACTACATCTTTTAGCTTTGAGTTTTATTCCATTTCTCCTGGTAACCGTATTTTCTTGTATTTCGAAAAGATGTTTGTGGTTTACGTTATCGAACTTGTTCTGAATTTTAAATGCTTGGATTAAGTCGCCGCGGAGTCTACTTCTTTAGGGGAGAAGAGATCCAAACGTTTTAGCCTCTCTTCGTATGCCAGATTTCTAAGGAATGGGATCAATTTTGTCGCGCGTCTTTGTACTTGCTCTAATTTTTCCTCGTCTTCTTTATAGTTTGGGGACCAAAACTGGACTGCATATTCAAGGTATGGTCTTACTAGAGAATTAAAAAGTGTGAGAATTGCTTCTTTTGTCTTGCAATCTATGTTCCTGGTTATGAAACCTGACATTTGGTTGCCATTTTTGTTTACTGCTTGACACTGTTTAGTGTACTTCAGATTGTTGCTACTGACAACTCCAAGGTCATTTCTTCATTTACTTTAGTCAGAGAGTTTCCAAATAGTCTGTAATCGTAACGTATATTCTTGTCTCCAAAGTGCATAACTTTACACTTGTCTACATTAAACTTCATTTGCCATCCGTCTGACCATTCTGATAGTAAGTTAAGATCTCTTTGAATCATTTCGCAGTCCCACCTGTTTACAGCTCTACCTCCTGCTTTAGTATCGTCAGCAAAATTGGAGATCTTAGATATGAGACCGAGTTCTAGGTTATTAATGTATATTATGAAAAAGAATAGGGTCTAGGACAGACCCCTGTGGCACACCGCTCGTTGCGTCTAGCCAATCGGAGGCTTCGCCGTTTAATACTACACGCTGCTTTCTTCTGGTAAGCCAGTCTCTGATCCATGCACAGAGTTCTTCACCGATTCCGTGTGTTTTATGTAAGTCTCTTGTGAGGTACTTTATCGAAGCCTTTTGGAAATATATATATACTACATAAGATGGTACTTTTTCGTCCCGATTCTTATGACTAAAATTAAGAAAATCCAGTAAATTTGTCAGGCAGGATTTTCTATTGCAAATCCGTGTTGGTTGCCCGATATGATTTTGTGATCCTCTAGAAAAGTGACAATTTTATCTCGTATTATTTTTTCATTATTTTACCTAACACTGACGTAAGGCTAATTGGACGGTAGTTCAAGGCACACTTTTTGTCTCCTTTTTTTATATATAGTAGTAACATTTGCTAGTTTCCAGTTAGTTGGCACCCGACCATCCGATAGAGATTTGTTCAATATTTTTGATATGGGGCATATCAGCTGTCTCCTGACCTCTTTTAAAAATCTTGGGGCTAATTTATCTGGGCTGTTGGATTTGTTTGGATTTAGCAGGTCCAGGTATTCAAGTATTTCAGAGCTCTTTATTTCTCTAACAAAAAAGACCACTTTAGCATGGTAGCCATTTCCTTGTCGTCAGTAGTTAGTGTGTCACGCTCGTTTCGTAATGGTCCAATTCCTTCTTTTACTGACTTCCTTTGTCTTTTTTATTTGAAGAAATCCTTAGGATTCTTCTTAACTTTCAAGGAAATTCTTTTTTCTTCCTCGCGTTTAGTCTGCATTACGACCATCTTACACTCTCTTTGGATTTTGATTAATTCCTGGCGATTTTCATCGGTTCCCGTTGATTTGAGCTTCTTATATGTTTTCTCCTTTTGGCAAATTGGTCCTTCCATTCTACCATTCATCCATGATGGTTTTGAAACGTTGCAAGTTCTCTCTGTAATTTTTGGAATATTTCTATTTTCAATGTCGAGTGTTGTGTTTTCAGAATCATTCCACATTTCCTCTACTGTGTGAACGTCAAGAAGTTTTGTCCAACTGGCACTGCGAATTTCGTGCCTAATGTCTTCAAGATTTGCTCGCCTGTAATCTGGGATCAAGAGTTTGTTGTCGTTTATTTCATAATCTGAATTCATCTCTGACCTAATCGAACTGTGATCGCTGTTTGACAAACTCTCGCCTACTTCGCAAGAGTTGATTGAGTTTATGTCGCTGGTGAAGACAAGCTCAAGAATGTTTTTACTTCTAGTTGTTTTTTTAGTTAACTGTTCTATAAAAGCGTCTTCAATCAGTTCCCTGAGTCTCGTTCCTTCTCTGTCCCTAGTTTACGTGTTCCAATTTATGTTTGGACTGTCGAAGTCTCTTACTATTATAACCTCTTTACTGTTTACTATAGTTTTGATTTCATTGTACAGCATCTTATTGTCGTCTTCTTTTTACTAACAGGTCTGTAAATAACTCCGAGCCGTAGTCTGCCTTTGAACTTGTCAGTAATGTCAATATAAAGAGAGTCGTAAGTGTGTGTGTCTACTCTTTGCTTATCTTAATCGCTCTTAGATTGTTATCAGCGTAGATCAAAACTCCACCACCTACCTTGTATAAGCGATCTTTCGTAAATAGTTTGTATTCGGGCATTGCTAAGTCGGCGATCAAGTGTTTATTCTGAGTTTACCCACGTTTCTGAGATTGCAATAATGTTCGGTTTTTCAGTCACTGCATAGGTCGATAAATGTGTACCTGGCGGAAGCTGACGTGCGCCAGCGTGTGTGTGTGTGTGTGTGTGTGTGTGTGTGTGTTTATAATAACTATTTGTACTGTAGTGGCAGGGAGTCTCACGCTCGAGGGGTCCCATCTCCTGAACGTTCTCTTCCGTCATACAACATTTCAGATCTCTGTCTGTGTCGTGTCTGCATTAGCCATGTCCTCAGTCATTCTGGTCCATTCTTCCGCCACCGCATATCCTATAAAAGACTACATTTATTTGAGAGGCTGGTCTTTGCTTCATCGCAATTTCCCAGTCTCCTTTCTTAAAGACAAGTACATTTTCCCATTTTGTCTACACCATAGTCACTATTCCTTCCTCCACTGACATGTTTATAGATATTTCAGGTGATCTGTCCCACGTATATGCATACATTTCCAGCACACTCGTGGGACCCCATGTCTTGAGCATTCTCTACTATAGGTATTACTTTGGTTTTTGCTCCCTAGAGCTGGCTGCTTGTGTGCCCCCACCACTAGTTACACCACGGAATACTCGGCAAGCTGCTGCGTCACATGATTATT
>JAYMFT010069301.1:0-14635 GCA_038088735.1 Panulirus argus
TATATATATATATATATATATATATATATATATATATATATATATATATATATATATATATATATATATCAAAATCCTTATTGTAATTTTTCTACATTTCGCTTTGAAAATTGTCCCCACCACAAAAAACTCATTGTTTATTGGTCTATGGATTATGTGTTAGGATAAAACTCCCATGTATTTTTACTTATCTCTTCAGTTGATTTCATCCAGATAATACTTCATACCCTTTTGTACATCTGGATCAGAAACCATACTCTGCTCATTGTTCTTCCCATACTACAAAAGGCAATTCAAAGTTTCCAGACCTTATTATCATTTGTTTAAACCCTTTTTTCATTGTTTTCATTATCTCCCCCACTTCATTACATTCCCCTTTATAGTTATAGTAGTCTGAATACCAGCTAGTGTATTACGTTTGCGACAGACATATTCACAGCAATTACTTCATATTCGTAAGACTTATCCTCATAAAATGTTGTAGTTAGCTGTGAACATTTATATATACCTTGTTGTTGCATATTAATTTACATATACGGCGTCAGTTAGGTATATATTTATGTTGTTCGACGAGTGATTCTCGCTGGAGTCTCTCATCAAGACATATTTTTGACATATTTTTGTTCATGAGAAATGCATTTTCATCCTCAGTGAATTCAGTGATGTATTTAACATCTAGTCCGGAGTTCTCAGGTATCAAACTTTGCAAATTCATGTACGTTATCTTCCATGCTTTACTTTTTGTCGTTAAATTTTATGCTTTTGTTTATGTGATTCTCACGAATTATGTTTTCAGAGCTGTGCAAAACCTCACGGGTCTGTCTCTCCTATGGATGTCGGCACTTCCATTTGTACTACTGCTAAAAAATGACATGGAATGGACTCACTGTGGAGGACAGATAAAAGTTTGGGTTTGTGATATAATTTTTCTTATATTTTCCATTCTTTTCTCTCTGTTCTCATGCCTTCTATAGTTTTAATACCTTTTATGATCTCTTTTATCTCTATGTAGATTTGGTTTCCTCAAAGCATTAATATTCCAGCAATATCTTGGTCTGAAGTTCCTCATATTTCTATTGCCCTTATCTTCTGTTCTCATGATTACTAGAGGATGTAGGTATGTACATCTATCACCCTATATACATCCATGTTATTTGTCCAAAACAATGCCAGACTTCTTGAGGTACGGGAGCCCACTCTCCTTGTCTTTTACCTCCATATCCAAGGAGGATTCCGTTGTAGAGGATCAAACAGCATAAACCCAAAATTTTCGTTTCTGTACATGTTATCAGACTTACATTTTCCTTGAAGATACTTATTTTAATGCCCTTTCATCTACTAACATATGTCACTCTAGTTTCTTTATCTTCGTCAACGTAGTTCAATTTTCATTTTCCACGTTTCTTCTTTGAAATGAGTGTTCCTCTTTGTTTCCCCGCTTTTCTCCTTTCATCTTGAACAATACTTCCTCGAGTTTCATGATCATTTTCCTGTTCCTCTTCCATGTCATTACACTGACTGATTCTCACTGTCCGTTGCATTATTACAGTCACTATCTCCATCAATAATGCCGTCATGTGTTTGGTGTTGGGTCCACTTAATGTCATCTTTAGACATATCGTCATATAACCGTGTAAAACTTACTGTTCTCTCATATTCTGTCACTTTGAGAAAGCCATGGATGCCTAAAGCCATCCTTAAGCAGTCAATTGCAGGGTTCAACCTCGTTTTCCGTACATCATTTGTTGCACAAATTGCATTAGTTTTCCAAGAAATTTTCCATCCTCTCAATTAGTAGGGGGAAGGAATGCATGCTTTGTTATTCTTAAGCAAAATTACTCTCTTTATCAATATAATATCTTATCATAATATTCAATTTTTTATCAATATTCAAATGTTCAAATCAAATACCCTTTCCTGACCAGTTATAAGTCTAGCTGTCTACTTATCACTGGTGGATTTCATAATAAACATACAAATGTCAGTGTTCATCAGCCTAAGAAGGTATGGGTAAGTGACCTTGTCCCAACGTTGCATTCGACTGTTCTTATTTGTGCCACAGTTTTGGTAAACTGTTCATGACGTCTTCCACTACCGGTTCTGGTTAATGGATCTGATCAGATGGACAAACAGATGAACAGATAGATAGATAGACAGGTTGAAAGATAGACAAACAAACAGATAGACAGATGAGTAAACAGGCTGGCAGATAGATAGATGGACAGATAAAAAGACAGACAAACAGCTAGATAGATAGAGAGATAGGTAGATAGAAAAACAGACAAACTGAAAAAAAGACAGATAGAGTTACACAGAAGCACAGACAACACAGACCTATGGACCGAGCGGGGTAGTCTGGCTTCAACGCTACTTGAAAGAAAAGAAAATGCAGTCCCCTTGAAAGCAGTGGAAAGTAAAACTAGCAAAGTGAAGTAAAGGCTCTCTCCCCAACCTCCACTCCCTCCAGCAACACGCCGGATAAATGACAGGCAGAAAGAAAATACCTTGCAGTTCTAATAAGCCTAAAGGAAACTTTTATAGAAAGGTGAAAATGTAGAAAGAACCTGAATGAGTCATGCATCCCATCACCAATGACATGCATCCCTTCACTTTTTGTTGTAAAAACAATAGTGAGGATAAACCTGAGCTCCAGCCTCTCGACTTGCCATGTCTATATTATTCCTGAGGTTAAAGAATAATTCAATAATTCTTATTTGCTCTCCTAAAGCGGGCGACGCGGGTTGATTAATGTTGATACGATAACACAACCAGTGAGAGATCGGTGGTTTAGAAGGTAGCATAATATACCACTGCGTTAGGATGACTGAATAAATGGATTATTGAATACCAGAGTGACAAGTGATGATCAAGCCCAATTTTGAAGATATTAAGAGCGTTACTCTGAACAACATTTTCTGGGAGCGAATTCAACGCATCAATTATATCGGTGATAAAGAAATATTTCGTACAGTCCAGATTAACTCGATGACTAAGTTTTAGTCCATTTCCTCTCGTTGGTAACGCTGGCACTAATGAAGAGAAATTTTCAATATCGACGTTGTCGAATCCTTTGAGTATTTTAAAACATTCTAATACTCTGCCTAGGAAGGCGCCTCTTGCATAGAGAAAACAAGTTTAAAACTCGCAATCATTTCTCATATGGCTTGTTACGCATGAAAGGAATCAATTTAGTTGCTCTCCGCTGCACTGCCTCCAATTTTAGAATGTCCTTGCTTAAGCTGAGGGCCCAAAACTGCGCTGCATATTTGCTGAGGAGTCTAAGTAGACCTAGGTAGAGTGACAACATCACATCCTTGCTTTCGTCTGAAAAGTTTTCTATTAACAAATCCTAACATCCTATTTGCTTTCTTGGCAGCTTCATTACAATGCTGGAAGAATTTGAAGTTGTTGGAGACAGTGACCCATAGATCCCTCACACAAGGGATGTCCAGTACTTTATGGCCCATCAGTTAACAATCAAGTTTGTTGCTGAGGTTTCCTGCTCGTAGCATGTAATATTCATTGACGTTAAATGGCATTTGCCATTTTCTAGACCATTCAGCGGTTTTACCTAACTCCTCTTTTTATCTTAACCTATCTCCTTCAATTGATACAGCACCGCCGATCTTTGCGTCAACTGCAAATCATTCAGTCTTACATCAACATCGTTAAATAAGTAACTAAAAAGTATAGGCCCAAGTACGGATCCTTGGGGACTCCAATAGCGACGGGTGACCACGATGATTCACTATTCATTACGCCTCTCTGCCTCCTGTCACGTAACCAGGCTTATATCCCGTTTCCTGTGCAACCAGTAATCCCCAAGGCCCGGAAGTCATTCATCTATTTAACGTATAGGACTTTGTCGAATGGCTTCTGGAAGTCCAGAAACATAATATCTATTTAACTTCGTCTTGTTGTGGGTACTGATCAATTTATGATAAAGTTCGAGAAGGTTTGCAAGGCACTGTCTGCGCCTTCTAAAACCAATGCTGTGCATTATTGATCAGGCTGTGTTGTTCCAAGTAGGCTACGATATACTTGATGCGAGGCTAATAGGAAGGTAATTACCAGGTAATTCCCATTTTGTATGTAGGAGTGGCGTCTGCCAGTCTCCAGTTCTGTGGAACTATTCCATCCTGAAGAAATTTATTGAAAATATAGGTTAAAGGTTTTGCCTTTTCGTGTTTGATATTCATAATAACTCATGGATAGAAACTTATCTATCCTAGTTAATACTTCTCTAACTGTGACGGTAAATTCTGGTGTCGTGTGAGTGCTATTTATTAGTCTCAAATTTTGTGTCGCTGCTTTCTAGTGTAAAAACAGAACTGAAAAAAACTTGTTCGGGGTTGTTGCTATGTTTTTATCATCCACAATGGGTTCCTTATTTTTGTCTACTAAGGGTCCTAACCCACTCTTTGTATGTTTCTTATTATTGATGTAGCTAAAAAATATTTCATGATCTCCATTACTATAGCTTGCAATATTTACTTCATACTCTCTCTCGGCTTGCTTGGTAAGTCTTTTCACGTGTCTCCTGACAGCGTTACATTGAGTTTCAGTATTTTGGTCGTTGTCTGATTCTTAAGCTTGAAGAGTTTATTTCTGCACATTACAGATCTTGCGATATTAAGGCCTGTTGCTGGTTTTATTGTTTCTGTCGTGCATGGGAACGAATGTGTCTTGTTGGTGCGAGAGACTGACACTTAAAACTGGCCCATGATTCCCCTGAGCATGAACCAACAGGGGAGAAATTAATGCGTCGCGCAACCCATTAAAATCCGCCCTTATAAAGTTAGGGATAGTAATACTGGTGTTAGGGGAGTCGGTTTTGATACTTACATCAAACCCAACCATGTTGTCGTCACAAGTGCCTAGATGCTTTTCAACACGGGTAACAGTTGCTACGAAATCCTGAGATGCAAGAACTAAATCAAATATACCGGCTTCCTTCTTCGGCTCTGGGACGGTTTATCATAGAAAACTGTCGTCGACAAAGTCGATAAAACTAGCAGATTCACTTTCTTAACCTGAGATAGTTTGCCAGTTGATTTCTGGAAGATTAAAATCCCCAAGAAGGATCAAGTCTTTAATGTAGAGTTTGGAAAACTGTGTGCTAATCTGAGCACGCGAGCGTTCAACAGCGGCAGACGCTGTAGTCTGAATATCGATGGGGTTTAGGTAAGATTTTACATACAGTGCAGTGCCACCTCCTCTGTCCCTTACAAATAATTTGTTGTCTCGTAAACTGTACTCGGTAATCAGATCGATGTTTTTCGTGTTCAGAAACGTTTCTGTAAACCAATGATATCAACGTGTTAAGTGTTCAACAAACGATGCAATTACGCTATTTTGTTTCGTATGGATCTAATATTCATGTATAAGTCCATTTAATTTCTTCGAGCCATTTCCGTACGAGACCTGTGGGAGAGAGAGAGAGAGAGAGAGAGAGAGAGAGAGAGAGAAAGAGAGAGAGACCTACCTAATATTGCCTACGAAAATGCCTTGTCAAAATAGGAGGCATAGCGCGTAGCGCTCACAGCTCATCTCATACGATGAATACTACTACTACTTTCTGTTATCACCTGCATGACATAATCATCCCTTCTGGATTCATCTGGGACTAATTTCAACCACATTTAGTTTACTTTTGAATGTTTCTGTGGTTGTTCCAGGCATGCTTCTATATCTATCGTGGCAGAGTACCGAAAGACCGGTCAATATGTTTGGCTGAGCTTTCATGTACTCCTGTTTGATATATTCTTTGTGTGTTCCACGTTATTCTTACAGATTTGGTATATGGATCTTAGAGGTAATATTTTACAGTCTCCCATGACTGTCGTCCCAGTAGAGTAGGGAATTATTTTTTGCATGTAGCCTATAGACCACGCCTCCTAAGATTTTCCAGATGTAAATGATATAATTCTTTCTCTGTGTTCCAGAAATCAAGCCACAGTGATTTCAGTCTTTCTATAGCGGTTCATCTATACTGCGTCAGCAAGGGCTGCGAAGAGCCTCCGACCACTTTCTCACCCCTTCAATCTCTCCCGACTTGTTAAGGCGTTGTCAGCACACAGCAGCACTCTCGATGTGAGAGTACTCAGTAATGTCTTGAAGGGCGTCATCATTGGTTCCACTACAACCCAGGTTCTCAGGATGTACGGTAAGACTTAATGGTATCTTTTGTTGTGAGTCAACCTATCATAGCTACTTTAAGATGCCCAATATTTGAATATTTGTAACCTCTGTAATACCTAAGTCTAATATAATATTGACAACCAACTGCGAGTTTTCATATCCGTCTTATCTCTAATATCAATAACCTTAGTGATAATAAACTTTCCCTAAGCGACACAGAAAACAAGATCCAATTTTACCACCTTTTTGGAAGCAAGCAACTGTTGCTCTGTTGTGCTCGCTGAAGGAAAGGTCGTCAGATGCTGTTTCTCCGAATTCTTGTACGTTGTACACTCGTGCTATGATGCTGTCGTGTGTCCTCCCGGTATTCTGCACTGGAAAATGTTCTTATATTCTCCCCACACAGGAGGAGTTGGAACTTATCCAACCTCACTGAAGAGCATGTTGTTCTCGGTGGCCCAGTGGAAGACTGTAAGTCAGTTTGTGGTTTTCCTGCGTCGTATTCTGACGAGGTCTTTCATGTGTAATCTGGAATCACTTGCAAAAGACTTGACGCTGATTCGTGCCTGTGTCGGTGTCAGAACCGATGGGCTACAAGTATGGTTCCTCGAGGGGTTGAGCCTTTTACCACAGAACCACTGGAAACAGCCTGATTTACAGCAATGCGTTGTAATCTGGTAGTTAAAAATTTGTATACCAATTTCTCTAATTTTACCGGTTTTTCCTATCTTTACCATTTCATGTGCTATGACGCCATCACATATCCTTCTCGTTCTCTAGTGCTTATCGGTATATTGAACAACGAAGTTAGAAGAAAAATAATGTCAAATGTTCCAACTGGAACCAGTGAGGAGGACGTCGGTGCAGACCCCAGGGTCGCTGCTCACTCACCCAAGCAAAACGAACCGATGAAATGAAATGGAAAATTTTAATCGAAGACTTAGAATATAAAACGAAGCTCAGGAAGAAAATCGGAAAGAATATATTAAAAACAGATATTTCTTTTAATATGTTACATAAAGGATATATAGAAAGGTAATAGCCAGGGGGTAAGTGGGTTACATAAGGAGGCAATATGAACTAGTGATCAGTGACCCACAATACATCCTAAAGATAAATAACCCAAACGATCATAACTGTCATCAGCAGAACCACGGACTCCATAACCACATCATTATGATAGAACTACGTAATTCCACGAGAACAAACTTTATGTTCTTAGTCCCATCATATAAATCAGGAAGAAAAGACGTATAAAGGAAGTATCGTACAACAGCACTGGAATCTTACACCATCAAAACTTCTAAGTCCTAGAGTGTAAATTGACCGACTTCAACTGATCCAACCATTGTCACAACCCGGGAGACTAGGACTGAGACTACTCGATAACCACGGTAGGATTATACAGGCACTGGTGAACAAATACAGAGCATGATTTACACAGATGCAAAAGTTTTCATGAACATGACTATGCGCTTTTAGCGTACAATGGGAATAAGGGAGGGAGTGTACCTACAGTTTTCTAAGATACAGGTAAGAACATGTGGTAAACCAAGTAAGGTTCTTTACTCTCTTTAAATGGCTCTGTACTACAGGGACCCGTACTTGCGCTTATATACTGTCCTTCGCAATCGTGTCTGACAACAAAACAAGCATAAACACAGCTTCGTATCTTCCTTTGCAGGCAATACTAAGAACTATCTATCGTCATACCTGCAATCCCTGGTTAATGGGATAGATTAGGTACACGCAACCTCCATAACATCCTAAACCCACGGGCAGTGTGTTGAAGTGAATCATGGACTTCTTCACTCTTAAGTGCCTCTTTCGTTTTCACTCTGCACACTAAGTTAGTCCGTCATATGTGCCCAGTGTCTGCAATTATACCGCCTCCATAAAGCAACTACTTTCAGTACATCCGAATCCAAGTCATTTCCTTTGACGTGTTGAACTGAAGGATCCCGAGTTATAATCAACTCTCCCACTGCGTCTTCTGCAGCCTGCCTCCCCTCCTTGTTCTTGCTACTGTGCTGCTAGATATCATCCCGATCATACCATCTTAATGAGCTTGCATCCACGCGCCATTCTAATGTTTTATTCATACCACATTATCTTCTCACATCTTCAATCAACCTATCCTCCTAAAATTACGATCGTACCATGCAATGTATCCATCTCCACTTGTCTTTCTGTTAAACCCATCCTGACCTACATACGTTAAGTTTCACAATGATATATCAGTGTTGGGTTAAGCTCTCGTCCACGTTTGCTTCATGTAATAATATACGCTTAATTCCTTCTTGCTCACTAGAACTTTCAGCGAATCCCTAGTTTTTCTCCCTTGCATGACTCTTCTCTCCGTTTCAGCGCACCCACTACCATCCTTAGTAAACTTTACTCCTAGGTATTCAAACTCATTCACAGCTGTTGGCTCTTGGCGATGCAAACTGATCGTACCGTCTGACTTCCCGTCGTACGATCTGCCTTGCCATCCCTTCTAAAACCTACATTATGCAAGCTCTTGACATCGTTCAGAAGTTTTCCTCACACGCCATAAATTGCCAGAACTTCCCAAAGTGCTTCCCTGTTCACTTCGTCATATACTTTTCTTTTTTTTCTAAATCCGTAACTGATGTATGAACCTCTTCCTCTAAAACTTTCTTTATCATTTCTTTAAGTGGAAAACTTTTAATGGACACATCCTCGCCTTCTCCTCAACCCACCCTATTCCTCACAGACAAGGGATTCATTAATCCTTTTAACACGATCTCTCACCATCCTACCATACACTTCGCCAGCTAAGCTTATGGAGACTTCTTCCCCTACAGTTCTTACGCCCTCTTATCACATATACAGTGGAACAATTACTGCTGTACCATCTCGCTCAACACGCCACCTGTAGCCACAGCCTGTACAGCTGTGATCTCTTTCATAATGTCTTCCTTTTCCATAGACTTACTCCCCTTCCTCTTTACTGTTCTAAAAGACAAGTTTCTTCTAACATCATCTTCGATTATTTCTTTGAAATATACTTTTTTTTTCATCTCTCTCAAACTTCATCCTTTGCCACCAGCATTCTCACACTTGTCTGATACACGCGTTACATATACCTTTCTTCTAACCTTTTTCATCTCCTTCCAGATTACTTGTTATTACCTTTTAAAATCTGATTTGCTTTTCTTCCGAGAGTTTCATTTGCTTTCATTTTGTTCCTATGTACCATCCCTTCAACTCTTCTCTTCAGGACTTCATAATCTACACTCTGCCCTCCAGTCATCACTACTTTGGCAGATTCAGCTTCTTACAGTAAAATTTTTTCTGGACTCCACCATCTATCTTAAACCTTCACCCAAAGATGCGTATGAATATCTCACTTGCAGAAGACACCGAAAGGCTGCAAGAAGACAATGAAGTCTATCAGTGAGTCACAAGAAAATCTTGTTGTTTAAAGTTAAAGATCATTCTGCTCTATAAGGAGAGAAGATGATTAAAATCTCGAAGAAAACAGCAGACGCAAACCTCATCATTATCATGAAAGGAAAATGTTAATGATCCAAGAGTAGTGACGTATGATGATCTCATCTTAACCGACCGAACTAAAGCATTCTTTGCCTCTCCGAAGCAAAATGGGAGGCAGGATTCAGCGAACCTTAAGACAAAAAGCGGGGAATACCGACATCGAAACTTCCTCTCCAGATAACAAATCTGTTCTTTTCCGCCAGTCTCTCCTCAGTCTAGATTTACTTTCTATAACAGAGCGTACAATCGTCATCAGGGATGGTCATGTCTGAGACTGGCTGCTTGTTTTCCCAGATTGGAAGGGCTTTGCCCCTTCGAGGATATGGAGGAGAGGTTGCTAGGATTCGCTTCCCTGTGGACAACAGTTCATAGGTGAGTTGGTGGGCTCTCGATTGTAAGGCTGTGGCCAGAGTCAGGTGTCGGCCACTCTCTCGCCTGACCCGCTACACTCTACAGGGTAGTCAGATGGTGGATTCATCGAGTCTGGTGATGATGTCAGTACGTTGGCTACTGTACGTTCTGCTGCCTCTCCCGGTACATTACTCTGTTTTGGTGGGTTAGCCTGTGTTGATAGGAGCCAGGGGTAATACTCTCCTCTTCTTGCCATGAACCATAATGTTGAATACTGCGATCTGTATTTTGATCGTTTTCTAAATTTAGGAGAACTGCCTCTTTACGACCTGAGCATCAGTTTGGTCAGGATTGGCTGTTTGCATCAAGATGGTTCCTTTTCATTTTCAGCGCTGCTTTTCTTGTTCTACATCTCATGATAGCTGGATGCGACTCTGCAGTCTGTGTATCTGAGGAGGACAGCTTGCTAATATTTCCCTGTGTGGTCGAATTCAGTGCACGTAAGCAGACCTTGTAATCTGTACGTTTAGAACAGTCTTTTGTGCTGTGCTCTAAGGCTACCTGTTACCTGTATAATGTTGATGGGGGAATGAATTGCTGTGAATGTATTTGATGACATTTGATGACATACCTTCTGATCGTGCTGGAAGGCATTTGTAGCTCTACCTATTGAGTCAAACTGGATTTTACATGCGTTTGATCTTGAGGATATGACTTTGTCCATTACGCTGGACCAGTCTTAAACTCGTATCGCATCATTTTTGGTGTGTTCTAGACCTTAGTCTTGTCAAACTTTGTTCTTTATAATGATGGAATGATAACATTTTAACTCTGGTCTGCTTTAGATTTGTAACTGTTGTTTTCACAATTGTTTAATGATGTCATGGTTGAACAGAACGATCAACTATGATTGTTACCAGCGATGAGCAGGGCTAACCCTCTGTATGTTTTGCTACGATCTATGCCAGCGAGGATCTTCAATAGTTTGGCTTTCTTGTCCTGAAAACTCTGTCTGTCGTTGGGATCATTATACTTGCATATCAGTGAGACCTTCATGATGTCCATCATGAGAAATGAAGGGTACCAATTGTGGTGAAGAGGACACCTCTAACATAGTCTCCACCACCGGGGAAAATGGTCATAGCGAGGTGAGCCCCCTTTACCGTGAATGCAATTTTAAAACACTTCATGGGCGCTGTACCTTACCACAGAAGGTAACACCGAAAAGTGAAAGAAATGAGCTTAGTGGTATGGGGCGTGAGGCCAGAGAAGGAAGTAAGGAAGATGGTGAAGGAGCTAATTTGCTTGTCGTGTGCCGCGTGGGAAGGGCCGTTGCAACAATGCTGACACGGACGTTCTTGCCCGTGGGTAACGTGAGGGGGTCAACAGCACTGCACCTTCAGTCAATCCGGTGTCAAGAGTTCAGGACTTTGCCTCTAGGCCTGGCACTCGAGGTGACGCTTGATACTGACTCAAACATTTCCACGTATTTCTCCTTCACTACAACACATCTGTACAGTTTTTTTAAGATCATTAGCCTCTCTCCTGTGCTGAAGAACACCAGGATCTTGCGGCTCTTGGTTTCAGCCAGGCAACTTTCTCACACAGCCTGCTGACACTTAACACTTCCACAAGTGTACTTACACTTTCCTCCACTATTAGTCAGTCCTAAGGTCACTTAAGTCTCACAAGGAATAAGAGCAGTTTTGAGACCTCCAGGTATCTGATGGGTCTCCTTTTATGTAATAGTTTACTACAGAGATGAGTTTAGGAAGCGAGCCATGCACGACAGGGCCTTACCTCTGCAGCAAAAGTAACGTGGGGGGTGGTTAATGATGTACTGATCCCAGTGGGAGGTGGTTGGTTATGAACTAGTCCCAGTGGGAGGTGGTTGGTGATGTACTAGTCCCAGTGGGAGGGGACTGGTGATGTACTACCACCAGTGGGGTAATGGGATGGTTATAACCCACCTCATGCATTTTGGCCAACCAGCGAAAACATACATCCTAACATAATGGAAGTTGTTGATAACAATATCAACTTTGTGACTTACTTAATATTATCAAGCATTTCGGAGAGACGAAGGTGATCTGAGAAGGTGAGACTTACATAGTGAGTACTGCAACGTCTCGGAGATGGGAGAGATTAATCCCAAATCAATCAATTTCTTGTCGGTAAGCGTCTTACTGGAGAGGTCAGGTGCTAAAGAATATATAACTCAGGAGACTGAAGGCTGTGCTGAGAGGGAATGGTGAACCATCCGGCCCACGTCACAGGTGCCATATATGTCATTTTTTTGTTTTTCTGGAAAAAATATTCTTCCCAACACAGTAGAGCTGCACACAGTTTAGCAGTGCCACACACAATGCAGCAGTGCCACACACAGTATAGTAGCACCACACATAGTACTGCAGTGTCACACACAGTATAGCAGTGCCACAAACAGTAGAACAGTGCCATACGTAGTATAGCAGTGCCACGCACAATGTAACAGTGCCACATACATTATAGCAGTGCCATTCATAATAAAGTAGTAGAGCTTTTCTTCTCATGGGTCTGGTCACTGTTGATTAGTGACGATAATTACCCTTTTCTGAGCCTGTTTCTGTTGTCAAAACAATTCACAAATTAGCTTGGCTAGGCTGTCTCTATGGTTGATGACGGGCTTAGCTTAAACCGGTATGACAACCTCGTCTAAATTTCCCTGTTTCATTGGCTCATGCAGTGCAAAAAGCTCTTAACGTGTTCCTCCAGTCGTTTATGAAAACCAGCTGGATATTGTATGGATCAGCTGGCTGGCGGCACATCAGCTGGCTGGCGGCACATCAGCTGGCTGGCGGCACATCAGCTGGCTAGTGGCACATCAGCTGGCTGGCGGCACATCAGCCGGCTGGCGGCACATCAGCCGGCTGGCGGCATATCAGCTGGCTGGTGGCACATCAGCTGGCTGGTGGCACATCAGCTGGCTGGTGGCACATCAGCTGGCTGGCGGCACATCCGCTGGCTGGTGGGACATCAGCTGGCTGGCGGCACACCATCTGGCTGGTGGCACATCAGCTGGCTGGCGGCACATCAGCTGGCTGAGGAGGAAATAAAGGATGAATCATCTGAGACAATAAATCTGAGGAAATCATTTGACATCATCAGAGGTTAACTCAGATGGCGGAGGAAAGAACGACGCTGAAGAATCAAGTGAAAGAGACGAACAGTATCATCAGACTTGAGCGGATATTAAATATTCAAGAAGTATTATCAAATGGCGCAACCACAGAGTGAAATCAGTTTAGAGGATTCTTAGGCAATATAACCAGGAGAAAGAAGGTGCAATAAATGAGAAGAGAGAAGAGTCAGAAAGGTCATTTCTGGATATCCTAAAGACTGTTGGACAAAGCGAAACGCCCATAACACAGAGCACAGAGACTGTCAACAGTAGTATGAAAGGAGGGGAAGCAGGAACAATTTTTGGGACTGCACAACAAGATCCGAGCTTTGATGGAGTGATGCAGGGGAAGAGTAATTTGGGAACACTGAGACAGGGACAAGGAACGAAGAGAAGCTGTAGAGAGAGTAATGTGCACTGTTAAGAGGCAGATTAATCAGGAAAGTTTGTGGTCCGGTATTTGTAAGTCTTAAAGAATAGAAAGAGTAATGAAGCAAGAAGCTGACAGACGTATAATTCCGATAATTTCTGGAAGAAGAGGCTATAGAGTCAGCGTCCAGGACTATGTCTGTGAACTATGGCACCTCAGCCATAACAACTGTAACAAAGTACACCGTAGCTGGAGACATCAGTGGTCCAGAGGTGTTCTCTGTGTTAACCACGACGCTGGTAATGACCTCATCCCCAAGTCACTGTCTAGTCATCTCTCTCCTGGAAAGGTGTCCATCAACCAGCTTCCAGCACTAGGGCACTTTTTTTACCGCTCTCTTGTTTAATCCAGAATTCCATAAAGCTATCATGATAATATATTTACCATGGATATAGTCTCATTTGATTTTACATCTAACAGTGCCAATGTCTGCGTGATGTTGTAAAGAATCTTACTGTGAGGATTTTCCTACCCAGGAGAGTTAGCCTTATTAACCTCTTGAGTACGATGCTCCAACCCTTAAACACAATAATATGACCCTTGAGCACGACGGTACGACCCTTGAGCACGATGCCCCGACCCCTTGGCATAACGGCGCGACCCTTGGACGATAGAAGAATAAAGATTGGCTACACATAAACCAAACACTTGATGACATGAAATCACAACTGCATACTGGGAGGATGAATCTCAATTTAGTAACTTCTGTTACTTTAGTAAGGAATTTCTTTAGTGAATCAGCTACACTTATCGTGTCTCGGCCCAAACTAGTAAACTGTACTCAACTGTTCTGTTCCAATTATGTTCACGACAACCATGTCACAGAACTCGACTCCGCTTTCTGTGCACGTTAGTTGTCTAATCCTAAGGTCCTTACTGGCCTGTTGCAGCTCACATAAACAAACTCCAACTCACCCATGTGCGTTCCTGCTGGAGTATCTTTAAACAATTACCATGATATACACACACACACACACACACACACATATATATATATATATATATATATATATATATATATATATATATATATA
>JAYMFT010069312.1:0-14634 GCA_038088735.1 Panulirus argus
GTGTGCATGTATGTATATATGTGTGTATGCGGGGGGATGGGTTTTTCTTCATCTGTTTCCTGGCGCTACCTCGCTGATGCGGGAAACAGCGAACAAATATAATGATAATAATAATAATAATAATGTATATATATATGACGTACATATAGGCCTCTGTAATTTTATTTAAAAAGATCAGAAAGGCAAAAACTCTCTAAAATAGGAAAACAAAAAGAATGATTAGAATTTTTAAGAATATATTGAACAGAGAGGGTTAAGGTAATTTCTCATGCATTACAGCAGACTCCAATTTTATTTTGCCTTTGAATTCATGCTTACAGTATGTTGAATTGAATAGGGTTATGGTGCCTTATCTTAATTATTGCCCGTAAACGTAAACTTGTGAGCACCTTTGTTACATTGTGAAATAATTTTTCCGCTTTTCAGATGTTACATTGTGAAGTAATTTTTCTGCTTTTCAGATACTATCCTAGTTAGCAAATATGGATTTCATAACTATCCTTGGTTACTTATTTGGCCTTGCTGTTGCTGCATTAGTGGTTGTAAGTATTCATATGATACTTTTTCAGTACCACTGACTTTGATTTATGTCATTACTTCAAGAATGGAAATTAGGTTGCATACTAATATATTGTGCATTAGAACAAAGTAATCATGCTTCCTAGCTAAAATGCAAATAGATAAGAGATTGTAAAGTGTTATGAGATAAGATTCAGTTATCTCAAAAATAGTACAAAGAGAAGGGTAAGAAATAGTAAAGCAAAGTACTCTAAAATTGACTTTGATAAGTGACTGATATCATGAAGTTCAGTACATGAACTAGTTGAAAATAATTTGCACTGATTCTCTAACTTTGTATGAAAGCTATACTCATGTCAATTTAATCATTTCATTTTCAGCTCTGTGTGGTAATATATATTAGTAGTGAGACTTATCCAGTAATTAGAGTTTATGAGTCAGAGAAATTCTTCAGAGATGTATCAACTGACAAGCAGCTGGAGTTCCCTTCCATAAAAGATGCACCAACAAAATCATTGTCTCTTATTATACCAGCATACAATGAGGAGAAGAGATGTAAGTACAAATCTCTGCAAAAAGAAAGTAAAAGTTTGTAGAAAGTTCTCCATTGTAATGATTAATTTTTTGTTCACAATGAAATTAAATAATTAGTATGACAAAAAGTCTATGTTGTAAAATTTTCTCACTTATGTTTTGCAGCTTGGCAGCTTACACAGTATCTCTTCCATTACTCTGAACTACAATCTGTACATGTCTTCATTAAATCATATTAGGAAATGCCTGTTCACTGTTCTTCCTCACTCTTATGTTTCTGCATACTCTCAGCATTTCACACTATCTGTTTATATTGACCTAGTTTTTTACACACTTTCACCATTTCCCACATAGCAAGACAGTGCCAAGAATAGTCAAAGAAATTGTCTTATTTGCTCACATCCTTTCATTATCTGTCATTCATAATGCACCAAAACCTTAGCCCCTTCTCCACAATCAGATCCCACAGACTTTTATATGGTTTCCCCTGATTGTTTCATATATCCTGGTTCAGCATATTGATGGCATGTTGTTCCCTGTGAGTCACTTTGCTCCAGTTGACTCTATCCCTTGTACACCTTACACTCTCCTGCATATTCAGACCCAGAGCCTTAAAGGCATCACTCACTTCCTTCCACCTCCTCCTTGGTATCCACCTTTTCCTTGTTCGTTTCATTTCTGACTAGTATACCCTCATAGTCATCCTTTCCTTACTCATTATCTTCATATGTCCAAAACATTTCAGCATACCCTCTTCAGCTCTCTCATACATACTCCTCTTATTACTACCCCTTTCTCTAATCCTATAATTTCTTATCCTTACACCACATGGTGTCCTTGAAAATTTCATAACCAACACATTCATCGTATCCTTTCCATTTATGTCTGAGGCCCATGCCTCACATCCATACAGCATCCTTACATACCATCAAACATATCCATATTTTCCCTACCAGACAGTGACCTCTACACCTTTGTGGTGTAGTGGTTAGCAATGCTGACCATGATGCATTCACAGGCTGCCTTGGGTCGAGTGCTTAGGTTAGAATCCTGGTTGTGGCAGTTGGTCCACAGTCAACCCAGCTATTCATTTTACCATAGGTGTTGGTCAGTAAATTGGCAAGAATATGTATATATATAATTTTATTATTAGTATTATACTTGTTTGCCGTTTCTCGTGTCAGTGAGGTAGTGCCAGGAAATAGATGAAGAAAGACTCATCCACTCATATACACACGTATATACATACACTCCATATATGCACAGTACATACATATACATATCAGCATATACATATATATACATACACATGTATATACACATATACACATGTACATATTCATACTGGCTTGCCTCCATCCTTCCTGGTGCCACCCCACCCCTCAGCAAACAGCATCGCCCTGCATGTTATAGAAGGCAAATAAAAGAGGAGAGAGCGGGAGGGCTGGAATCTCCCCCTCCAGTTTACTTTTCCAAAATAAGAGACAGAAAAGGTAGCCAAGTGAGGATTTTTCCCTTAAAGGCTCGGTCATATATTCCTTATGCTACCTCACTATCGCAGGAAATGGCAAATACTTATGAAAAAATATATATGTGTATCTGCAATGAGATGGCATTGATTAGAGCATTCTGTTGTACATACTGTCTTAGCAAAAAAAAAAAAAAAAAAAAAAAAAAAAAAAAAAAAAAAAAAAAGTAAGTCCTCATTGCACCCAAGATTTAAACCCACCCACCCTAAGGCTCACTTCAGTTCCCATGATTCCAGTTGATGCCATATCCACTCCCAGTTATGTAAAACACTCCACTTCTTTCAAGTTCTTTCCATTCAGACTCACACTCCAAATAGCTTCTTTTCCCTGCTAAACCTAATAACCTTGATATTATTCATACTTACTTTGAATTTCTCCATTAGCACACTCACCCAAAGTCAGCCACCAGCTTCTGTAGTTACTCATTTGAATATACCACCAACACTGTATCATCAGGGAACAACAACTGACTCACCTCCCAGGCCCCCCACTCATTTGAATATACCACCAACACTGTATCATCAGGGAACAACAACTGACTCACCTCCCAGGCCCCCCACCCTCAGTAGACTGCATACCCAGTCTATTAACAGGTTAAACAGCCATGGTGACATCACACACCCCTGCAACAAAGCCACTGTCACCTAGATCCACTCACCTTCCTCTTTACCTACTTCCACACATAACTTAATCTCTCAATAAAAACTTCTTGCTTCTAATAGCCTTCCTCCCACACCATATAATTGTGATACCTTCCACAGTGCATCTCTCTCATATGCTTTCCCTAGATCCATAATTGCTACATACAAATCCTTCTGTTTCTGTATGTGTGTCTTAATACATTCTTCAAAGCAAGCACCTGAGCCACATGTCCTCTACAACTCCTGAAACCATGTTATTCTTTCCTAATCTGATGCTGTGTGCATGCCACCACCCTCTCAATTACCACTCTTCCATGCAACGTACAAGGTACACTCAACAAACTTGTACCTCTATAATTCGAACACTCACCTACATTATTATTATTGATTGAATTTTTTTACTTTCAGTACCTGTGATGTTAGATGAAAGTTTGAATTACTTGAAAGAGAGAGCAGAAAATGATAACACATTCACATATGAACTAATCATTGTGGATGATGGGAGTAAAGATAAGACAACAGAAGTTGGAATGGGCTACAGCAAGAAGTATGGTAGTGATAAAGTGCGCATCCTCACGCTATCAAAGAACAGAGGCAAGGGTGGAGCTGTTAGAATGGTAATATTTTGTGCAATTTCAAAAAACTGGAGCTGTACTTGGTATATTGTTGTTAGTTTTCCATTAACGAGTATTTTTCTTACAGATTTATCCTCTTTGTAACCCCATGATTGTAGAGTTTAACCCTCTTCCTGTATGAAAAAATTACAGAATATGTCTATCTTATATATTGATACAGAGAATTCCCCAAATATTTGTATTTTTTCTTCTTTACTAGTTTGTTTTTGCATTAAGTAGATGGGGTTTTAGGCTTGTACAACAGTTATTTTTCTAGGCATGAGCTCACATTATATCTACATGTGCACAGTACATGCTTTGTGGTTTCTTAACAGGTGTGATTTCACATTATACACACTAAACCCACCATTATAAATATTTCTCTAAGTCAAATTTGGACGATTCTGTGTTTTGTCCTGCCTAATCTCCTACTGAACCTACATCATCTGTATTTTCCACATGAATGATTTTCTGATTACTTTCTCTGCTCCAAGAGGGCATGGTGTATGGCCCAGATGGTATACCTCCTTAAAACCTAAGGGTGTATGCTTCCAAGCTACCTCTGATCCTTTCATGCCAATTTTGACTCTAAAAACCCAGACTTTTCTTTCTCCTGTAAAGTATGCCTATATCTACATTTAGAATGAGATAATGCATATTGAAGCTTCTTTAAATATTTCAGTTGCTGATTATTTCTGTACCTTCTTTGTCTGAACCTAATGCCTGCGACAACATTTTCAAAGATTTAAGCATCACTTTAACGAAGAAACTGCCAATTTGATGCTGAAAGAAATAAAAATATGTGAAAACAACTTTTATGTCCTCAGCAAGTATAAAAAAAGGTAGTATTTAAGTAGGAAAGTCTGAAATGATGCAAAAAATGGAGGAAAAAATTATGAGGTGAAATTGCAAATTGTAAACTAATATTCATTATATTAATTTGTAGCATGATGCCACATGGTAGAGATGTATGAGTGTGACTTTCAGATTAATTTCACAATATGTATACAATGGATTTATAGTTGATTAAATTTTATTCTAGGGTATGTTGCATTCTCGTGGGGAACTACTACTTTTTGCTGACGCTGATGGTGCTACTACATTTTCTGAATTCAGTAAATTGGAGGCCAGCATTAAGGGTCTTTGCAGAGGTATCCTTTCATTTTCAGTTTTGCTGATCATTTTAAAGTGTGAAAAAGAGTTTCATGACATGGTAGGCTACACAAGAAGGTTTTTGTTACTTTACAAGACATAAGAATACCTCATAAATTTAATGTATTACATCATATAAGAAGGTCCAGTGATATATTTTGGTATATAAAAACATATTTCCTCTACGATACATTGCAAGCTTCAGATGATTTTTTTTCATCACATTTCAGCATCCCATTGTTTATATCTTAATCTTTCTTATTTTGAAATTCTATCAATTAGAGGAGAGTGATCTAAGTGAAGCCCTTGCTGTATCATGTGGATCTCGTGCCCATCTTGAGGAAGAATCAGTTGCCACACGCTCTATCTTCCGTACCGTATTGATGTATGGTTTTCATCTGTTGGTATGGCTGTTTGCTGTGCGTGGAGTTCGTGACACTCAGTGTGGATTCAAGCTTTTGACACGAAGAACTTCACGCATTCTGTTTAACAGTTTGCATGTGGAAAGATGGTAAGTTATTTTCTTATCATTTAAGTATGAAAACACAGGTATCTAGAGTGCTGCAAAGTGTACTTATGGATCATTATAGGACATGCAGTTATGATAAACATTGCAAAATATAATGAAGGAACCTACAGTACTGTACAGAGAGGAAGCATGAGTATGAAAATATCTTATCTTGAAGAAAACTAGGGCCTGACTTCAAATTGGCAAGAAAATATTTTATATGTTTGTATGTATTTGTCACATTCCTGTCCCTGGCCTTTTTTTTTTTTTTTTTTTTTTTTTTTTTTTTTTTTTGAAGGTCCACATCGAGGCTGAGCCTTAACTGAAATATAGAGAATTATGAAACGGAAAAAGTAAAGACAAGGGAAAGTATTTACGAATTTTGAGAAAGTGAAAGACCTGTCTTTTGAAATGTGCAAGATCATAGTTATTGGGAAAGACATGGGAAGGTAGAGTGTTCCAAAGCTTTGACGTGTAGGGAAAGAAGCAGGTATCAAAACAGCCCTCTCTTGAGTTGCCAATGGCCACACAATAATCATGTGATGCAGCAGCTATTTTTTCTCTTTGCCTCATCTACAAGTAGGTTACTGGCATTCAGACTACAAACTCAAACCCTCTCCATCTCTTAGATAACACATAACAACACAAGTCACACTACTCTTTACTCTCTGCGGTAGGTTTTCCTCCCTTTGCATTTAAAACCATGGCATCATAACAATTGCATGATTCTTGGTCTACAAATTGGAACAGCGGCAATCATTGAGGAGGGCTGTATGACTTCCAGGGCCACCTCAACTGACGTCAAGTGACTGGGACCCATTTCATGTCCACTGACAGTGCTCCTAAACCTGGCTCTTTTTCTATTCATTTCTGCACACTTCCCACATCTAGCAGAATTAGTACAAGATTTTTCGGGGTGGCCATATTCTTGACACCTGAAGCATCTTAGGGGGTTTGGAATATATGGTCTGACGTGGCATCACATATATCCAATTGCAATTGTGTCTGGTAATTTAGATTTTCCGAGTGAGGTTATTTAAGGGGGTTCTATGTCGCTTGCCATTAGTATACTTTGTGATGAACCCGACAGCAATGACATCTTCATTTGAGAGTTCTTTTACTATGGCATCCTCGAGTTCTTTTACTATGTCATCCTCTGACATGTCTATGACATCAGGACAGAAGATTACTCCCCTGCATGAATTCATGGATATGGGTATAGAGATGATAACTTCGTAAACGTGGAACTTTAACTTCAAAAGGTTAGTTACCTGATTGATGATTTAACCTTTATGAGTAAGTTGCCACTTGCCAGTTTCCTAACTGTCTCAATGGCCCCCGCCCAACTGTCAATAACCTTCCTACTCAGGAAGAGATTGAGGGAGGCTAGAGTTGTCAAGCCTGTCGCGTGAATATTCACATAATCAGCATTCCTGTCTTTGATACAGGGTCGTTCACCATCACTGCCCCCTACGGGGACAGTGGATGGCTTACTACGGTCCATCCTGAAGGGGCTTAACCCCAGTATCTGGGGGGGGGGGGGAAAGAAGAAGAAGAAGAAGAAGAAGAAGAAGAAGAAGAAGAAGATCAGGCAGCTAGTTGAGCAATATAGGTTTGAAAGTAGGGCCAGATGCTAAAAAGCCAGGTTGAGTTCTGTGGTCACCTCTCAGTCAAAGATCGATGTTATACAAGTAGCCTTCACAGATATTTATTGCACTCCAATAAGTATCAAGCCAAAAAATAAGAAAAGGGTAAGCACCAATGGGGAGGGAATCAGCTAAGACCTAGCTACATGCAATGTTCAGCTCAGCAAGGCAGCTGGAACGTGACTGTATACCCCTTGAATCTTAAGGGAGCATGCCTTAAAGCTAGCTTTTGGCCTTGAATACCTATTTCATGTCTCAAAACCCAAACTTTTCCTCTTTGGAAGCATTCCTTGGTGCAGCCCAATGCTGAGAAAGGTGACTGTTCTAACCCTTCTGACTATTGCTCCATTGCTCTTACTTCTGCTCTCTTCAAGGTCTTTGAAACACTCCTTTCTCACAATTAGAATACTATTTCCTTTTTTCTTATCACCATTCTTATCACCAATATGGTTTTTGTGTTGGTAAAAGATCTAATGGCAATCTTCTATCCTGTGTGATTCATCTCTGGTCCACCTCCCTCAGAGATTTTGGTGAATCTTTCATTGTGGCCATCAGCATCTCCAAACCAACATCACAGCATTTGACAGGATAGGGCAGAAGTCTTTTGGGGGTTGGTTTTGGTTAGGGTTTTGAGGTTATCTTCTTAAATAAGGCAGCCAGTATACACAAGGGGTAAAGTAGAAACAGGGATGCAAGACATTAAAGATATAAATATGAAGTTCATTTTCACCTTTAATTTTGTACAAATGCTCTGTGCACTTAACTCATCCCATGTGAATGGGAACAGAGTAAATGATGATAATAGATTATTGTTGGGAATTTGTGTGAAAAATTAATGATGTTTTATTGAAATTTTTTACTTATTTCATTTGATGTTTTAAAATGAGATAAAAAGCAGTGCCAGCATACTTTCAAAGACCCAACATCTTTAACTGATTGTTTATTCATTTGTTTTTGATATATTTTCATGCATCTGTATAATTTGCAACTATGAAAATGACTGTCTTAGTCCAGGACCAAAATGGAAGTTGTTAGTTTAGCCTAGAGTTCTGGCTTAACCAAAATAACCAACTTTGTTTCTGCTGTTACATATAACACCTTTTTCACAATGCCTAGACTAAGCATTAAACTTAGGTCTTATGGGTTGTGAACACAAAGTGTATTTTTCTCTTTGTATTTTAGGGCTTTTGATGTGGAAATGCTTTTCTTGGCTCAGTCTCTAGGCATACCCATAGATGAAGTTGCTGTTGAGTGGAATGAAATTGAAGGTATGTAAATATAATATCTTCTTTTCAAATAGACACTTTTAAGTAATTAGTTATAATTAATTAGAATTGTAGGAATTGTTGTACTAAAATAACTTACCTGATCAGACATAATAATCTGCTCTAACTTTACTAGCTTATTGTTACCTACCCTGACCTGGTTCAACAGAATTTAATAAAAGGTTGTATTTTACTGCTCATGTTTAAGTCAATGTATTTTGCAATTGAAGTGGGGAAGACTTCGATTTAACATCCACACATGGACTTCTGTTAAAGGTTGTTGGTATTATGATGATACTTTGGGCATAATTGTGTGCTATAAAGCCATTAAATTTGAGGGTAAAGTAGTAAATGAAGATGTTAGGCTCATAGCATGACTTTTTTTCCTTTAAACTTGTTCGCTGTTTCCTGAGTTAGCGAGATGGCACCAGGAACAAAGAAAGGTCACATTTGTTCACATCCGTTCTCTATCTGTCATGGGCAATGCACTGAAACTACATCCCCATGTCCACAACCAGGTCCCACAAACCTTCCTGTGGTTTCCCCTGGATGCTTCATATACCCTGGTTCAGTCCATTGACAGCATGTCACCCCCTGTGCACCAAATTGCCCCTTTTCACTCTATCTTATGCATACCTTTCACACTCCTGCATGATATGGGTCCTGAACACTGAAAATATTTTTTGTTCCATCCTTCCTTCTCCTCTCTACTTCTGACAAATATATCCTCTTTGTTAACACCTCGCTCATTCTCTTCACTTGTCCAAATCATTTCAGCACACCCTTTTCTGCTCTTTCAACTAGAATTTAATGTGCAGAGTGATTAGTTAGGAAGTGCTATAGTAATGTAGAAGATTGTTCAGTTTACCTTAATTTATATGAATTAAGGATATGTTTAAAGGAGTTAAGTTTGCTATAAGTATTTAATTATATGCATATCTCTATCTGTCTATCATTACTCCATTCCTAATTTTATGGAGTGAAAAAGACACATACAGCTTTTAGACTCAGTCATACATATCCAATGTGCATACATATCCAATGTGTTAAACATGAAATTCCATACTATGTACATTTACAATTTTCACTTTACACATTGATTTATCTAATGTAGACCCATGTCTCCATTCATACCTCCTCCAATCAGTAAGTGCTTCCGGTCCCCAATCATTCCTTTAGCAAGTTCACCTAATTTTATGGAGTGAAAAAGACACATACAGCTTTTAGGCTCGGTCATACATATCCAATGTGTTAAACATGAAATTCCATACTATGTACATTTACGATTTTCACTACACATTGATTTATCTAATGTAGACCCATGTCTCCATTCATACCTCCTCCAAATACTAGGTGCTTCTGGTCCCCAATCATTCCTTTAGCAAGTTCACCTAAAATTCCTAGCCTTGATCATCTCCTCCAAGGTCTTTTTCTCCTTGTACCTTCTTTAGTACTATTGTACTAGATAACTTGTTTATCACCTTTTCGTCTGCAGTACTATCCTTAAAAGACTTTTATCCACGTGCCTTTCAAATGACTTGCTTACATCACATAATCTTCTCACAACATTAATCTATCCACCAAATTATGTTATCTACCTCTTTTGATCTATTCTGATGTGTAAACTTGGGTTGCTCGTTCATATATCAACACTGGGACAAGTATTCCTGCTTGAAAGCTTCTTGCACATTTTGCTTAAATTTTTCCATTCATCAGAGCTTTCTGTGCACTCCCAATTTTTCATCTTTACATGAATCTACCTTTAACATTGGCTTTCCCATTTGCAACCAAACTAAACTTTACTCACAAGCTTTTGGACTCATCCACAACTTCATCACCATGTAAACGTACCTTACTCGGTGATCTGCCATTACATTCAAAACTATCATCTTACTTTTATTCATACTCACTTTCAGCATCCTACTCCAACAAGCAGTGATGAAACAGTTTACCATTCAATCCAACTCTCTTCAAATAAGTTAACATCACAGCACTATCTCCATGCAGCAACTGTGGCAATGTTAAGTTCTGTTTCTCCCTGGTTAAGTAGTACAGCTCAGTTGCCCTATCTGTGGTTACATCACACAACTTTGATGCCCTCTTTCATTTATTTCAGTCCTTTTACTACCACTAAATTTTAAATATGCACTTCTGCCATTATAAAACATTTTAGCAATCTTTAAAATCTTCCATGCAGAGTCAACTAAACAAAATGCTTTTGTGTTCACTTTAACATATGCCATTTTCAAACCCTTAAATGGTACTTGCACCCAATTCTTTTTCTCAGTATTTTCTCTGGCTTTTGTCTAATTGCAAAAATGTAGTTAACACTTTTCCATTCTAAACCCACATTTTCTTTACAAGTATAATGTTCACTTATCATTCATTATCTGACCATACAACATGCTAACTCTGATAAGGAAACAATCTTTTGTAATTCTTTATCACTTTTATTCCCTTTTTACGATGTCTTCATTCATTTGCCTCAGTTTATGCATGGGCCTGAACTGTCACTAATCGTACCATTTTTGAAAACATTAAACATACATTTTAATGTTTGTCTAATAACTTAACTCCCTACCAGGAACCAAGATGACTCCAGTGCTGAGTTGGATAGAGATGGGCCTTGATTTACTTATCATTTGGCTGCGTTATACATTGGGAGCATGGCGAATAAAAGGAGATATGACATCTAAGTGAAGCAGTTCTGCAATATAACAGTGCAAAAACTGATAAGTTTGCAGTACTGAACATCAAATTAGTTAGACTGGTCATCCATGGAAATGCATCCTTGGGGAGGAATGTATATCATTTCTTTTATCAATAATTTTTGCTTTAGCTTTGTTACACTGCATCTCTCTCGCTGATCTGTTACAAATTTTAACATGCCACATGACCTTTAAAATTGTTCTCTTTCAGATTTTTCTGTTTCCTCATATCCTATTTGCACAAACTTCATGTTCCCTTCACTTTTTACTTGGTTCTTGGTAAAAGATGGTGGTAACCATATCAATTGTTATATAGCTGAATGAACTAGTAGTATGCCTCAGGGATTTTTTGGATGCTGCTGTTGTTTTCAACATACAAGAGTTGTAGAAATGATCTTTAGCTGAATATTTAAGGTAAGATTCTGCATGTGCCTTCCTGCTTGGAAAATGAGACAACATACGTGTTGTAGATACTAAATAGATAATCATATACTTACATGAAATTTTTTTTATTTAGTTTAATAACTTGTTTGCAATGTACTATGTTAACATTTGTGGCTATATTGTTTCAAAATGGAATTATATTTCCAATACATGGGTTAACCTTTTTGTATGTAATTAAAAGTATTGAAGTGCATTTTATTATTGTATTACGTGAAAATGCTAATTTTTATATTTAATGGTGACTGTTCTGCAAGAGAGTGTAACGAGCTGGGACTGTGATTGTTATGTTTAGGTCTGACAAAGTAGTATGAGTTAACCTTTTCAGCAGTGTATTTGTATAAGCTCATCTTTGACTATCCATCATCCTTTTGTGGATTTGATATTGACATTCTTAAAATTCACTTAAGTGTTGTTCTCATAATTACCATACATTAAGGGAATGCCACTGCAGAAAGGGTTAAGGAAGTATATATTTTAAATATTTGCCACCAAAGAATTTGAATTTTTTTTTAGTGCAGAAATTTCATATATCCCCCAAATTTGATCTATGATTGTAAATTTTTAAATATTAGATGCAAAGCAGTTACAAAATTATCATTAATATATTATCCCTTGAAGTTTTAGTTTTTCCTCTACCAAAACTTTTCAGAAATCATTCTCCTTTAGCTTACCGTTATATGCTCAAACCATATTTCATTTATTTGTAAAATAAGTAACAACTTAAAATATTACTAGAATGCTTTATTGGTTATTATATATCATGATTGTAATCTCATGAAACTGGTTTGATACAGAATAAACAAAAGTGATTTATACCATTTCTCAAAAAGTCAAATGTATGATAATTTTTTTTCAGACTTGATTACTATTTTCTGCATTATTTAGATAGCACTCTTTAACCATTTTGTATAAAGCACTGAAACAAAGGCCCTCTATCCAGAGCCATGGCTCACAGATCATTTTGTGTTCTCACCTGACCACTACATACGGCCTAGTTCAGCCGTTTGACAGTATAATAACCCCAATATACCACATTGCTCCAGTTCTCTTTATCCTAAGCATGCATCTCACCCTTCTTAATGTTAAGGCCCTGATAACACAGGCTCTTTCACTCCATTCTTCCATTTTTGCCTCAGTGTTGCTCCCTCCACATCTGATTTTTTCATACATGTCTGCCATTTTGCGTAATAGTGAGGTAGTACCAGAATGAAGAAATGGCCTCATTAGCTCACATCCACACTGAAGCTGTCATGTATAATGCACTAAAACCAGAGACCCCTCTGACACGTACGTCCTCTTAATCTCTCTGTCCGCCCTCTCCGTATGTCCAAACCATTTCAACACACCCTATTTGTCTCTCTCATTCATACAGAAAAAACTTAAGATATTAGATCTTATTAAAAACTAAGAAACTTCAGATTTATTCTGTTGTCAGGAACAATTCTGGAAAATTGCAGTATTTGAATACTTCCCTTATATTTTAGAGAAAACTACAGAGAGACCAGATAAGGTTCTTATTAAATATGGTTGGATGTTCACTCCTAGGAGTACTACAGAGCTCCTCCTGTGGCTAGCTAGAACTACAATTTCCACTAAAAGTGAGAAAAAAAAAGAGGCTTTTAGTAGGTGACATTAATGTACCTCCAAACCCCAACCTTATGCCCCTTACTATTTTCTTTTTTCCATAACATTTTGGCAGCTTGGCTATCACTTTACTTGCAGTGTTCTATACTAAAGGAGTGGGCAGGAATAAGGTCCCTTAGGAGTGAATGTCTTTCCAGTCAAAAGAAGAGATTCTGCTTGTATTAAAGAAAATTTTCTTGTGTCGGGAGGAAAGGTCATCCTTAAGATTGCCATCATTACAGAATGGGATTGAGCTGTGGATGATACAGGCTCCCATTGTCTGGCCTGTTACTGAGTCATACAAAATTAAATTCTTTGTTAAAAATTCCTCCAGATTTTACTAAAGAGATCGGTAGTGTTACCAGAGAGTTCTTCCACACCTGAAGTTTCACCAGGAGAAAGAAGGAATGCTAAAGAAAAATTGCTATATTCCCCTGAATTTATATAAGCACCTTTTAGCAGATACCTTTTTGTGAACATAGTATCAAGTTTAATGAGCTAAAGAAATTTTTAAGAGCATATAGCATATATGAAATCCATTTTTACAACATAGCAAGGTCTCATATTCTTAAACTGTTGTACTTTTTTATAATATTCTTTAAGGGACCTTTATAAGGAATCTTTAAACAGGAAACTACTGAGTTTTTTATAAGGAATCTTAAAACAGGAAACTACCGAGTTTAAAGCCTCAGCCTAAGATATGGGATATATTTTCTTAGGATTGTTATTTCACGCATCAGCTAGGTAGCACCAGGAAACAGACGAAGGAAGATCCTTCTACACACATATATACATACATATACACATGTACATAATCATACTTGCTCGCCTCCATCCATTCCTGACACCGCCCTGCCCCACAGGAAACAGCATCGTCACCCCCTGAGTCAGCAAGGTTGTGCCAGAAGACAGACGAAAAAGGCCACTTTCGCTCACACTCAGTCTCTAGCTGTCATGTGTAATGCACCGAAACCACAGCTCCTTATTCACATCCACTCAGTCTCTAGCTGTCATGTGTAATGCACCGAAACCACAGCTCCTTATTCACATCCAGGCCTCACAGACCTTTCCATGGTTTACCCCAGACGTTTCACATGCCCTGGTTCACTCCATTGATAACACATCAACCCCAGTATAATAAACTGTTCCATTTCACTCTATTCCATGCATGCATTTGACCCTCCTACATGTTCAGGCCTTGACCGCTTAAAATCCCTTTTGCTCCATCCTTCCACCTCCAATTTGGTTTCCTGCATCTCCTTGTTCCCTCCACCTCTGAAACATAAATCCTCTTTGTCAACCTTTCCTCACTTATTTGTTCCATATGTCTAAATCATTCAACACGCCCTCTTCTGCTCTCTCAGTCACACTCTTCTTATTACCACACATCTCTCTTACCCTTACATTACTTACTTGATCAAACCATCTCACACCACATAATGTCCTTAAAT
>JAYMFT010069323.1:0-14634 GCA_038088735.1 Panulirus argus
TATATATATATATATATATATATATATATATATATATATAAACGCAACTTTCAAGGTTGGACTCGGGAGGGGTCTTTAGTCGGAATGATGTGTGCTCGACTCCGTCTAGCATTAGATTTAGAGGCAGGACCTCCCCCAGATGTGAGAACAGTGCTCCACACAGGAAGAGAACAATCCTTTGGGTAAGTGGAGCAACTGCTGAGAAGAAGAGACTTTATAGGATCTGAACTAGTTTCAGTTTCTCAGGACAGAAATTTGTCCTAGGACAATCATATATATATATATATATATATATATATATATATATATACACACACTCACACACACACACACACACACACACACACACACACACACACACGTGTGCTCTGTACAAGACTGGTTGCTGAACTTCCTTCAGTCAAGACTAAGCAACTTTCTTGGAGACGGTAGTAGGTCTACTTTTTCGCGTCTTAGGCAAATGGACATCAGTTCCATCTGACCTGCAAGCTCTTCTTATGGAAAAAGATACTGCAGTTACAGACTTTTGGAAGTCGTGAATATGATCATCAACCCCTTATGTTACGACAGTTGATAGCTACTGTCATACTTGGTTTAAGAAAAAAGAAAAAAGAATAATGCTGCACCGGACGTCACTGAATCTGACTTTTCAAGGTTGGTGGCCTTGGGTAAGCCAGTTGGCCTTTAAGGTTTTTCTTTTTTTGACATATATGAATATATCCTAGTGTAAGCTCGAGGCACTCCAGATAAGTAGGCAGGTTGTCTGATATTTGGGCTACACTACTTTTTTTATTATAACCTTGACTGTTCAGTCACTGAACAAGCCCATCTCCCCAAGAAGAAGAAGAAGAATTAAAAGAAGTATAAGAAGAAAAAGAATTAAAAGAAGAAAAATATAGCCTAGCTATTCCCAATGGATGTCTTAGGCAAAATCTTTCTCACTGATAATTCAGTACGATATACCTTTATAAAGATCTAGAAACTCAAGTAAAGTTTCCAGTATTATAAACCAAATTCCCCTGATTGTTATAAACCACAACTATCATGAAACACTATCCCAGAGCTCAACACGAACACTGGTCCAACGGAAACCTCTAATCCATTGCGCCTGCGCCTGGGAAAGGTCATGGGTTCAAACCAATTGATAAGTACGGAAGGATGGCGCATGAATTGTACATCCGGCAGCAAGGGCTGAACTGAGTATTGCTTGTAAAGTTGGCAAAAGGCCGTGTAAGAGTCTACGGACATTAATGCCATTATTATGCTAGCTATTAAGAAGGCTTTCACAGTCACGAACCAGCGACGACTTACATATCAGACACACTGATAAACACAGTTAAGAATGTTTGGGGATGATATTGTCAGGCTGAAAGTAAGGTATTACAGATGCTGATGAATGAGTGCAAAATGGCCAGGAGCCGGAATTTATGGGCCGTGTTAGGGGAAAAGACTCAACTAATTTGGTTGAAGCTGTGGAAACAAAACTTGTTAAAGGGATAAGATTTCACCCGTTCCACCCAAAGAGGTACATGATAGCAAGAAGAGCAAGAGATAACAGAGGAGGAGGAGGAGGAGGAGGACTGGCCCTGGTAATGAGAAACAGCTTTGTGTCAGGAAACGGTAAAAGATGGCCCACTCAGACAATATATAATGGGATGGGTAATTAAAGGAATTAGATAGTGGTGCTGACATCATGCCATCCTCATGTAATCATTTAATAACGAACCAGATATCAAGCGTTGTAGCAATTCCTACTCTTGTCTTGGTTCAGAAAGGCTTCAGCAACGCTTCGTTCTGTAAGTAAGGTTTAAAAGAAAAATTATTGCTCGCAGTCGGAAAAGACTTGCAACAGCTTCTCATTGCTCTTCCTGTTATGTAAAGAGGTTAGGCAGACCTTCCTCCAATCCGAGTTGGGATAAGATATTAAATAACTGCCTGGAAAAGATTCTGCGGAACCAGTAACTTCTTACCTCCATGCTTAAGGGATCTTAGCTCTCTGCAGCTGTTGGTAAGGCTTGTGTGTGTCAGGTGGTATAATACAGGTGGCGGACACAGGGTGGACATAGACTGGTGACCATCAAACACAAGAAGCAAACACAGCCAGCCATGGTTGACGTCATATGAGCCAGGGAAGTCCCCTCGAGGTGCTTACGTAGGATGAAGATTTATTTGGACGGTCACCTGCAAGGTCGAGAGTCCTCCAAAACGCTGCAGGAAAATGTCCTCTATGATCCACCTGTGTCTTAAGGAAAATGAGCGATAATTGTGAAGCACTGGAATGATGATGGCATCCTGTAAACAAAAGACGGTGTGGGAAGAAATGCGCCGCAGCCACGTTGTACTTGGTCGACTGCTCTGGGGTGTTTCTACTTTGCCTTTACTAGCTAGGTAGCACTGGTCTGCCTCAGGACTGATTATACTGACAAGTCGTACCGGCGTGAGACTTTATAGGGGACAAGACTCGCTCGTAGGAAGCACTCGCGATCCATTGTTGTTCGTCCAGAGTCGCGCCGGATCCCCAAGGCGGCTGAGTAGATCTCCGCGCCAGATGCGACGACATCCCTCCACCCGTCGCAGGTGGAGCACACCCCCGGTTACCGTCGAGAGAGAGAGAGAACAGGTTCCACAAGCTAGGTGTGCGCCTCCCTCTCCATCCTGACAGCGTCTCCACCGCTGCTCCAACACCACAGTGCCTGCCCCCCACCTTACCTCCGTCTCCACCACCCTCCTGTTCTCCGCTATCCTGAGCACCGCAGCGCCTCCTGTTTCCGTCTCTGCCACTCTGCCACTCCGCACCGTGTCACGGTCACCCTCTACACTTCTATATCCCACGTCCCTTAGTTACATTGGTTGCAGACTGACGTCTTCACCCAGTCTACCAAAGGCTTTCTGATATTCATCTCACAATCCCTCGCTTTACGATAAACGAATACATGAACATTTAGGAATTAACGGATATCCATTCACAAGATCGTCTGCAAATGTTTGCACGCACGCTATATCCATCAGATCGTCCACTATCAACTGCAGATCACGCCAGCCTATTCATTCACTGCTAAGGTGAGGAGGATAACAAGTGGCCAGACACCTTCCTGAACAACGAGAGGCGCATTGATCCCAGCCCTCGCATGTCTTGTTCACCTTCCCGCCACTGCCCCTGGGGCCAGACACGAGTCAGGGAGACTTACCCTCCACTGAGAAACCCCTTGAGATTTCTCCCCAGACGCTGTGGTAATCTCCCACCTTTCGTCCGCTTCTCTAAGACGGAAGAGACAACGTAGGAATAGAGAAATGATGCAGTAACATGATCTGTTCTAGGGTTACTTTGACTCTCAGGAAGATATTCTTCAACAAACAAATCGTGAATGAATGAGATGATCTTATTTACCGGGCGACACGTAACGGTATTCCATTAAAAAAAGCCGTTCCCGGAGAGACGAGTTCTTCAGAAGTCGAGTTCACAGTAAAATAGATTTTTCAGACCCCATCCTTCTAACGAGGCCATCGAGTTACACTACGCTGTGTTTATCGACACCTTTACCGGGTGTGTGTATGTGTCTGTCTCTCTGTCTGTCTCTGTATATACGTATATAAGCCTCTCTCATGCTCGTCTCATCAATAAAACTTGACAGGATGTGGCATACGTCTATGCTTTGTAAACCCCTTTTCTTTCGTTTTTCTGCTTCGCTCTGTTTCTTAATGCCTAGTTTCCTCTCTGGCGGTTTTAAGTCGTACCCGAGTCCGGTTAGAGAGTAACATCCACGATCCAGCCAACGTTAAATCTAACCTTTAACTCCAGCTCAAGATTTCTCGCTCCGGTACATACACAACAGCGCTCTGTGTTCTCAGGTGCGCCTCTCTAGCCTCCTCGTCTGATTGGAACACATTCGGCTTTGTCTTTCCCTGTGACTCGTGCAAAAACAGTTCACACCGTAAGAGAACAGGATGAGAACTCGTCCTTGACTATGGGTAACAAGGCCATTATTTTTGTTTCCTTTTTTTTTCTTCTTTTCGAAGTCATGAGTTGTTCTTTCTGTCCGATGTCCTTGAACGGGGGTGAGGCAAGGAGACCAGATTACAGGCCAAATTACCTCAGCGTTTATGCATAATCGTGAGAGTTCTCACAGCCTTTTTTTTTCAACCAGTCCTTCTCCATGCTTGGAGTCACTGTATTTACCATCCGATAGACCTGGGCCTCAGAGGGTGTATTATTGACGTAGTCACACTGTCTTGAACAAAAATTATATATATATATATATATATATATATATATATATATATATATACTGAAAGGCCAAGGCGGCACCACATAGCCCTCAAAATGTTCACTTACCTTTGAGACTCTTCTTAATTATCTCTTTAATAAACACTTGAGTTTCCATTCCCGTCTTTCTGATCACCAATACGGGTACGCAGTGCTATGTGACAACTTCTGGTCCTCCTTTCTCAGAGATTTTGGTGAAACATTTGGTGTGTCCCCTCGACATCTCCGGATCATTTGACCGTGTGTGGCATACGCCTATGTTTTGTGAACTCCCTTCCTTCCATGTTTCTGCTTCTCTCTCTTCCTGAATGCATAGCATCTTCTTTGGCCGTTCTACGGCAGTATTCGTTGATGGGGAAGACTTCATCCTCTTGCCTTATCAATAGCGGTAGTTCCTCAGGGTTCTGTCCTATCACCTACTCTTTTTTCTTATCCTTTACCTCTACTATTAACCTTGTTAACTCTTACGCTGTTGATTTCATTTTACGCACTTCAGTTCGCATTTCTTCCACTCCTCCTTCTAATACTCGTTCTTTTTCTCGTGCTGAACAAGTTTCCTTTCTGAATACGGAACAGTGCAACATCTTGGAATAAACTGGACTGTCTTTATAATACGCGCTCTCTCTACGAGTTATTCGTTTCCAACTGTTCAGTTTAAAACAACAAATCTACCCTGTCATAACATAAACATCATAAGCATAATCAAATCCCCAAGTCTATCCTGGCAATCCAACATAATCAGCTACACAAAGTCTGCTGGCAAAAGTTATAGGAGTTGTACCGGTGCCATAAGTATTTTTCGTGTAAGCAGCTATTCTATATCTAAAGACGCTATATTCGTCTTAGTAAAAGTCAGTCTCACATATCTGGATAAGTTCTTCCTCCACCTCTCTGTTAATGAGAGTGGAATCAAAAGCCATCCGCCTGATTGACTGTCCTCGCATCACCACCCTTCCACCATCCGTTTCGGTACAGGTATCAATTTAGCCAATGTTCTCGACGTCTGTGTGTGTGTCTCGGCCACCAAAGCTTGGCAAAACCCGAGGCAAGCGTCTGACAGCTACTTACCATAGTTTCTTTGTCGAGATCGTCGCTTGAAGATTGACCGTTGTGATATCTCCTTAATCCCTCGAACAGCCAAACTGTGGAACTGTCTTCCTCTCTTTGTCTTTCCCCTGTTTCCCCAACCCATCTACCTTCACGAGTCCGGTCTGCAAACACCTGCAGTAACCTGATTAATTTCTAAATTAATCTTCCATTACCTTTTTCTCCCTTTCACTCTTAATAGCCTTTGAATGGGGCACGTTTTGCTCATACCATGTTGATCTCTATAAAATGATGGAATAAATTGGATCGACGTGATATATAGGGAGTGACGTGCTTATCACAGGGCTGAATCAGGGTATTGAAGTGATCAAGGTAAACCATGTGGGGCTCGGCCGCTCATTGTGGTACGCTTTGAGTTCAGTATATTGCGCGTGGCAATTTGAGATTAGATGCGTGCAATGAAAGCCTTTGTTCGTTTTGTCCCTGAATCTATATATTTCGATAATGGAAAAACAATAAGGCTTTTATAGATAAGAAAGTATATACACTTACTTGTTAATACACATCCTAGGAACACAGAGACTACAAAGGAATTCAGACAGCAACAGACCAAATGGGTCCCTTCGAAGCTATCGTGATAGTGGAAGGCATGCATATCCAAGCACAAGCAATTTTAAAGAAGAAAGCGATGGAATCTCTTTCTTTGACATCCAGTCTTAGCAAAGCACAAATAGCCATGTCAATGTCTCTCAATACTCCAGCTTTACCCTCCTCCCTCGCAACACGGCCGCGTTCCCTGGCCGGCACAAGGCCCAGATGGGCGTCTGTCTGCATCGCCTTCGATGCGTGAGGTAGCCATGTCCTACCCCACGTAGGTGGACTTTCGCTTTTTGTTTTTACTCCGCCATAGTCCTTGGTTCTTATACCTTTCAGGGTGAGGGCTTTTTTTTTTTTTTAATCAAATGACTCACTGAAACCACATCCATCCCCCCTTTCCCCCTTATATGTAGACACGCCCTGTTCAGGACACGCCGTACGTCACATTTCCGTGTGTACATTCACATCAGGGTCAGCGTTGTTTTGCCTTTTTTTTTTTTTGTTTGCATTTTAGGGTGGGGCCGGATCGCCCTCCTTTATCCTGGTCTCGCTTGCCTTGCTGATGTAATCTTTGCCTTGGGGGAATTTTTCTGCATCTCATGACGTTCGGTTGTGCGTTGTTCCTCGACTTTCCTGCGTCTAACGAAGTTTTCGGTCAGTGCGTTGGCTCTAAGGCTCTGAAGCGTCGACTGTAAGTTCAGTTCTGTGTTGGTTCCAGGGTTTTCCCGCGTCTTAATGGGAGTCAGTCAGTGAGAAGGGGAGCCCTCTGGTTAACTGGGGTACTGGCTTGTGCACCGGAGAGGGCAGCGAGCGACGGAGGAGCTTAGGAAGGTTCCTCTCAAGGCAAACGAGGAGGAGGAGGACACGTACAGTGTTGCTAGGATCACCACACCATAACTCACAGTAAGACACACACAAAAAGAAGCGGAAAGTTACGTAAATCCTTGGCAGTAGTCGCCCTTACTGCCAAACTGCGTACGGGATCTGATCTCTCTCTAGCTGTATGGTGGGGGTGGAAGGAATCGTTACGTTCACATACCGCAGGTTCCACTGAATTAGTGTAGAGTATCCGATCCACTTGCACTTTTGTGCTCTGTCTGGTGGCGGCGTAGTTTTTTTCCACCGATACTTTTGCCGTCTGATCTTTGTTGTGATCCAGTCTATATATGATCTCACAAGTGCTATGTTATGAATTATTATTATTATTATTATTATTATATATATATATATATATATATATATATATATATGTATGTATTGCGTGTCTGAGTGTGTCTGAGTGTCTGTGTGTTATACAAGATGATAAGGAAATCTACGAAAAAATCTCTCTTGTTCTTTGAAGAGCAGAAGGTGTTCAGGTGCAGCAGGTGTAACCTACACTACGGACTGGCTGGCCATATTGCCTGACCTTGTGACGATTTCCTCTTGCAGCACCAGCTGGCTCCATCGGCCTTCGTTCCTTGTCCTTTATAAGTGTATGACGTGTGGTGTGTGTGTATGTCTGCCTGTATGTGAACACCTTTTGGTAGCAATGATATAATCTTCTTCTGGGAGGCAGTGTCTGTAAGCTCTTGAAGCAGCGGAGGAATACACGGGAGCGAATCGGTCAATACTGTTACTACAAGACCCCATGACACTGCCGGTGTGCCCACTCACTCAAAGTCTCCAGATGTTTCAAAATTTCCTCTCAACATTTCGAACCCGACCAGAAGGCTATCTGGGGAACCGTAACGTCGACGGGTTTCATCAAGGGAGGATTATAATCACCCCTCTAGCCCGCCGCAGTGCAGGAGCCTCAAGATTCTCTTCTCGCTGAAGGCAAACAGCTTTTTCTGCCTCCCTTCTCGCCCTGCCACCTCCTCCCTCGCACCCGTCTGTGGTTGCGGAATGTTGAGGTGGAGGAGGGACCGGACCAGCTCCTCTCCCAGCCCGACGGTTGCGGACTCTCCCGTCTCCGCCGGAAAATGGGAGAGAAGTGGAGGATAGGAGAGAAGAAAGAGAGTGAAAGAGAGACAGAGAGAGCTGAGAGTGACAATGGACGAAAAGGAAAGTTACTGTAATGTTCAAGTGTAAGGAGAAAATGTCTCTCTCTCTCTCTCTCTCTTACACCCTCCCTCCTCAGGGGGTATTAGCTACTCCGACCACCACCAACGCGTCCCACACACACATTTAACCACGAGTCATGGGGGGGTGTCCACGGACAGGCCGTCCACGCGCCTCCGGGCCACAACGGGACCATTTCACGCTCCTTGGACCCTGCTGAAGGCGGGGCACTCACGTCCCGCCCACAAAAAAATAAATGAACTAATGTGACGGTGGGCGGGGATGGGTGTGGTTGTACCGGGGTAAGGAAGGGGACGAACATGAAAGATTACTGAAGGCTGATGAAGGATTGTGTATTTTGTCGGGGGTTGTGGCGAACGTGGACACGATATGTAAGGCAGGGCGTGGTAGGGAGGTGTATGGGTTTGCCGTTGCAAAGGAATTGCTGCTCTTTTGTAATACACCCTTAATGTAGATTTGCAACACACGATATACGAGACTTCTGCTTCATTGAGAAATCTTTTATGCAAGTAGATGGCGTAACAATTTACCTCTCCCGTCGCAAGGTCATCCACACACAGATATTCTGTCTTATGAAAGAAGCAGGTGGACGTGTTAGTGTTGTGAACAAAACCGGTGCGCTTAAAAGACTCGTTTGTGAGTGGCGCTGAAATGCAAGAGAATGAGAATCACATTTATGTAATTACAAGCTGTCTAAAGGAGACCAAATGAGCGCTGGTGTAACCCACAGAGATTTAAGTGACTTGTTTTATGCAAGTTCTCTAACTTCCGCTTGTCTCCTGCAGCGTGAAATGGTTCCTGACTAATCTATGTAATGTAATGTAATATATATATAAACTTCAGTATATATGATGCGATACTTTACTAACCCACCTCTGTCTGAACTGAGGTAAAAAAGGATCTCACTTTGCATGTTTTTTTAAACGATTCCCTTCGAAATACTAACCAAATCAAGTGACATCTTTAGTTTTCTCCTTTGTGTAATTACCTTAGCTTGGTGATCCGTGACTCAACCCCTTTAACAGTTATCTGTTTATGAGTTCAAAGTCCCTAGGGTTCTGTTTGATCCCATTTCACCAGACTGTGTTAGCGAGATTTTGAACTTGACTTCTTATGTAGAACAGATGCTATTTGTTCTCACGTATTTTGTACTCAGCCTCATTTTTTGTGGCACATTAGAAGAGCTTTTGAATAACTCCATCTTTATAGAAAGGTATTGTAAACCAATTGATTATCTTTTTGAAAGAGCTTTGCGAAGACTTCAGTTGTCTCAATAAACTTTATTCTTTTCAATCTGCATCTTATTGTCCTTTTTTTTTTTAATGCAAAATGTCATCACCCTTGATATTTCCCAATCGCAAGACTTTACTCTAAGGCCTGGAAGGTTTCGTGAATAGGGTGGGGTCCTCTCTGGCCGCGTTGCACTGAAAAGTGAACGCGGAAACATTTTGTGAGGAGTAGGATGCTAAGTTATTCTCTGACTCCAGATCTCGACGGTACGACCTTTGCGCACGACTTCACTCGTATTTCAGTACGACCATACGTCCCTTGGGTTATCACCATAGCCAAGGGGGTCGTACCATTGTGCTCAAGGGTCGTACTGTCGTATTCAGCGGTCGTGTCGTTCTGCTTGAGAGTCGGCCGCACCTTAGTGCTCAAGGCTCCTGCCGTCTTGTTCAGTAGTCGTTCCGTCGTGCTCACGGGACTTCAGATATCGAAAGATATCCGATACACGACGTAAGCTCAAGACAGATGCTCAAGTACCTCCTTGAAGTACATCCTTAATCGGTAGCTTCACAAAATTCTTTACAATTACTCATCTATCACGAAGTTATCTATATCTTATTCTTCACCGATTGACACGTAATTTACCAGACTAATTGGAATCCCAGACAACTCTATGATATCCGCATTATCAGCTATACCCTCTACTGCGTGAGTGTGTGTGTGTGTGTGTGTGTGTAACAGATGATTCTGTCTCAACCTTGATGTCAAGTTTCTGTCCTTCAGCCTCGTGTGTGTCTCCCAGGCGACTGTGGATTGAGAGTGGGTGGGTAGGGGGTTTGTCTGGCCGCCATCAGTCACATTGTGCCTCAGGATGAGTGACCACTTCAATACCAACACCAAGGCCTCCGCCGCCTCCGCCTCCTCCAAACAAGCAATGATTAACCAAGACCCCGCCTGTTGTCGGGGAAACCCCAACCGACGCTTCTCAAAGAGAGGAAAAGGAATTCTTACACGAAGCGGTTTTATATTCCAAGGACTTGATTAACCATTTTTCTTATTTTTTTCTGTTATCATTCTTTGATTGAACGGTTCGTTGACTTTCAATTGAATATTTCCCCCCCAAAAAAAAGATAAGATGTAAAAAGACGTAATTTCTGCAACTCCATTAACACGCCGTGCTTGTTAATATGCGAAAGACGAACACCACACATTAGACTTTTAATTACTGTTTTGACGCAACTTAGATTGTTGTGGTCTGTTTTGTGCTACAGCGTAATTCGAATATCCAGCAGTTCATAAAGTCGACCTCTGCAGTGCCAGGATATGTGAAAAAAAAAAAAAAGGTTCAGGACTGCAGTTTCACATCAGCGTTCCAGAGGAGCTACTTACCCGCAGGCGATGCCAGTGTACCCTCAAAGTAAGAGACCTAAAAGCCTTCCAGTATGCGGATAATATTCTATTACCTCGAACCCTGTGGAGGATCTACAACATAGACTGCAAACCAGGCGAAGAAAGGTCCCTGATAGAGGACGTGATGTAAAATGAACACAGTCCCCTAGCGGATAACTTCGTCGTAGACCACCAGGTCTTTCGTAATCTGGCTTCCAGAAGGCGTATAATATTGTGTACCGGATGTGTGTGTGTGTGTGTGTGTGTATGTGTGTGTGTGTGTGTGTGTGTGTGTGTGTGTGTGTGTGTGTGTGTGCGGTCTGGTAATTCTCGATCTTATCACAACTTGACGGCTGTTCAGGCAAGAACGTTTATACTAATTCCAATAAAAGACTTTTGTCTGCAGCTTCATCAAGAAGAAGAAGAAGAAGAAGAAGAAGAAGAAGGAAGAAAAAAATCCTCACCGTATCTCAAGGTAAACATGTCTCTCTGCTTACTTCCCAGTGAGGGGCGGACCTCTGGGTAGGGGTAGGAGGAGGGGGAAGGATAGGGACGGGGTCATAAGGTGCTTCTGAAGATAACATAGCAACAGAGACTCGGTTAGCCCAGCTCTGGCCCCTGCTATACACTCTACCCTAGCTCCTCTACAGGCAAGGGGCCCATGGCCATCGTGTATTGCGACGTAAAATAACATTACAGTGACAAAAGTAATCGCTTCGAAATCCCTATTCTAACTTTTTTCTTTTTGTGGGGGGAACCACCAGATGTACGTAATTTTGCTGGAGTTCTTGTGCCTTGCGAAACATCTGCTGATGAAGACGCATTGATATTGACTGCAAGAATTTTAATCTAATCTGATACCAACAGAGTCTAGTGGATAACGCAGTTAATCTAAGTTCAACTGAGTATGGTGAGGTTTAGACACTTCAACAGATCATATTGATCAAAGATGATCATAGGCTCGTTTGTTATGTGAAGGAAGCTGGCGAACTATATACATTTTCTGTATTTACTCATCCATCTCTTCATATTTCTGGGTACTGGTTCACCCGGTGAAAGAAAACGCTGTAAAAAAGAAAGTTATTTCAGTTTTCTATAATATCCACACCATAAGAGTACGTGAAAGATGCACCACACATAAACACTTCAGACTCAAATGCTGGAACGCTGTCTCAAGATATGTTGGCCTTGGTCACGAGGGAACTTACAAAAGTCAACCAGTTAGGTGAGAGGAAAAAGTAATGAAAAGAATACAAAACGGTCTCAAAAGACAACGTTTAAAGTGATAAAAAACAAAAAGATTTCCATTGCCTTGATGAAAAGTCGATCCGCTTCGTAAAAAAGGATGTCCTTTCCTCCCTCACTCTCCCTCTCGTCTCGGATTTCGGGCAATTCCCCGGGAAGGGTGTGTGGGGCATTACATAAACAAAAGCTAGAAAGAAAAAAAGAAGGGAGAAAAGAAGAAGAACAAAAAGATAATTCCTCAGGTCCACCTTCGTAACCCCAGGTCGACCTTCCACAACTTTTATTCTCAAGTTCTTGAAAGAAACGTAGACTTTAGCTGCTCCCCAGAGGTGTGTGTGTGTGTGTGTGTGTGTGTGTGTGTGTGTGTGTGTGTGGTGGGAGAAGAGAGGGGTGGAAAAGATACCACGCTTGATTACTGAGCCTCGAGGAAGCCCACCAGACGAAAACCTTTTTTTGTACGACGTGCCTCAAGCGATGCTGATCAGAAGCGATATCAAACACTTGGTTCCCAAATTAGCCACAGGCAACCAGGCGTCACCACGTTGCCGGAGGAAAAGGCAAAAGGAATGACGAGAGATGACAAGAGAAGAGATCGTCATGACTACTTTCCCGTATAGTCAGGACCAAAGCTCAAACGCAGGAGCTAAGATAAAGCAAAGTTGCTGAAATCGTCAGTATAAAGTCCGATGATTATTAAAACGCCCCTTCAGAAAACGACCCAATCAGGAAGATATGATAAATTTTGAGATCTACATCACGTAAGGCTGAGCTGAAGAACATTTATGTGGACAGAACGTAATAAGTTAAACAATAGCGCTCATCAAAACAAGCGAGAGACAACAGATTACGCGGGAAGGACAGAGCAAATAAAAAAAAAGCATGACAGAGCATATAAGCAGACCTTACAGGGCGGATACAACAACAATAAAGTAACAGATACAATAAGCAAGATCAAACTTCAATGAAAAGAATAATGAATCTTATGTAACATTATGAACACCGACAATATACAGCTCAGAATAAAGCTGGCGTTGTCAATATACGACGTAGATAAATCCAATCAAATAAACAAGATATATCTGACCAAAAAGAATATAGAAATGATAGAATAAGTACAACAGATCTATTATAACAAACAGGACGAGTCTGATTAAACAGAGGCGGAGCTGATGAATCGAGTAGGAGAGAGATGTTGAGAGGAAGACAGAGACGGTTACACTCAAAGGATAAGAAGCTGAAGAAACAAGCGGGGAAAGAGCTGACGAAACACGCTTGATAAACAGCGCTGCAGGCATCATCTCTCCCCGAGAGACTCAAGGATGGTGTGGTCGTGCCGACTCCAGCTGGAGTCCTCCACCTTCCCTAACGTCCTTCAGCCACGGTAACAAATGAGTTTGTTTCTGCTGCTGGAGAGGTCACTCCGGGGGGGAGGTGTCCTTCCTTGTACAGAGCGTCACCTTTTCCTGGAGTATCTCTTGCGCCTGGCGCTGAACCTTCCAAGAGTATCTCTTGTGCCAGGCGTCAGACGTTCCGGGAGGATCTCTTTATGTTATGTGTCAAGCCTTCCTGGAAGATCTCTTGTACCAGGCATCGAATCATCCTGGAAGATCTCGTGTGCCAGGCGTCGGATCTTCGTGGAGGATTTCTAGTGCCATGTCTCGAACCTTCCAGGAGGATCTCTTGTTCCAGGCATCGAACCTTCATGGTGGATCTACTCAAATGTACCCATAGATTTAGCCACCTGGCTTCAGCATTCTTATTCACTGTCAAACATCTGCTGCTCCTAGCAAACCTCGCTACTTGTATACCTCTTTACCTCTGTCTTAACTTGGAAGCAACCCATTCCAGATGGAATTTGAAATCTATTTCTCAAACTGAATTACTATAATTTATTTTTATCCAAAAAATTTCAAAAGTACAGATGTTTTACACGATACGGGAGAGTAGGGCTTATGACAGAATCATTACCTTATTCTTTTCTTTTTTTTCTGGTAATCTTAGTAGCTGAATGTTTCTTCTGTCCTTGCAACAGGTATTGTTGCGCTTGCAATGAAAGAAAAGACATTACAGTGAGGAAGACATTACATACATATCCACCATCATTAGCATCCCGAAATATTGATCTCTTATCTCATCCTACCATTACCATCCTGTTCACTTTCGGGTTGTGCGTGTGTGTCTTCAGCAACTCGTATGGGTGTGTCTGTTGACGTCGACCTTGCTTACCTTCGCCTCCCCAGGCAGGTCTTAGGTCCCTTGATAAACTTCCCTCCCCAGCCCCCAGCCTGGGCTACCCCGGGGAGGTGGAAGAGGAAGCGGCCAGGGTCGTGGCAACACGATACTGTTAATGTCTGTCCTGAAGAAGGAGGTAGCACAATGTTGACTCAAAGGTCCGGTCGGTCCTTCTCCCAGACGCCTTATCCTGCTCACAGACGGAAGCGTCTCCTCCAACTTCTGTTGTCTCCTGCACGTTTCAAAGATCCTCTTGCTGCAGTGTTTTGTTTCCTCCAAACTATTGTACTGGATATGCTTTTATCAGCCCTTTCCGCCAGTTTCTCTAAGAGTCCATTCATTTTACGATTTTTCCATTACTTCCTTACACAAGACCTTCATCTTCCTCCGTTTCCTATATAAGACAAGACAGTTGCTTGAATGTGGGGTCTAAAGTTTCCCAGACAGAACTATTCAACATTGGAACAAGTTCTCGTCAACATTTGTTTATGCAGAGACTATCTATAAGTGCCTTTGAAACTGGTTGGACAAAAACCTGATTCATTAGGGTATTTCTGTGATCATATATA